>JAGFNQ010002006.1:37273-75540 GCA_024364735.1 Boesenbergia rotunda | reverse complement strand
TTCATGAGTTTTGAAGAGCAGGCGAGATCCGAAAGGTTCGAAGTCTCCAGACTCCTCTTCACCTCTAGGATGCAGGAAGACACTTCTGCCTCACAGTTTATGTTAAAGATGTTGAGGTACATTGAGCGACTGAGCACACTCGGTTTTGCAATGGATAATGAACTAAGTATTGACTTAATTCTGCATTGTTTGCCCAAAAGTTATTCACAATTTGTGATGAACTATCGGATGAACATACTGGAGACTACCATTCCTGAGTTGCTCAACCTGCTGAAGACTATAGAGCCTTCTGTAAAGCAGGATCAGAAGACGGTACTGTTAGTTGGTTCCTCGAAGAAAGGTTCTAAAAGGAAGGCCAATGAACAGAATAAAGGAAAGAAGAAAAAGGCCAAAAAGACTGAAAAGACACCAAAAGGCACTTGCCATCATTGTGGCAAGGAGGGTCTCTGGCGAAGAAACTGCAAGGTTTATCTTGAGTCTTTGAAGAAGAAGGCATCCGATGCCCCATCCTCTTATGGTATCTTCGTTATTGAATGTCACTTTATTTCCTCAGATACCTGGGTACTTGATACTGGGTGTAGCTCACATATATGTAATGACATACAGGGGCTAAGGAATAGAAGAAGACTCGTCAAGGGAGAAACGAATCTGCGAGTTGGAAATGGAGCAAAGATTGCTGCTGTTGCCATCGGAACATATTTGCTAAAGCTCCCAACTGGACGTGTCTTAGAATTGGATAATTGTTATTTTGTTCCTTCGTTAATAAAGAACATTGTATCTATTTCATGTTTGAATGAAAAAGGTTATCATTTAACTTTCAGTAACAATTGCTGTTACATAACTTTAAATGGTGTTCTTTATGGGACCGAAACTTTATGCAATGGTATCTACACGTTAGATTTATCCGGTGACGTTTTCAATATCGAAGTTAGCAACAAACGTGCTCGAATAGATAATCAAATAGACTCCTATATGTGGCATTGTCGTCTTGGCCATGTAAGTAAGAAACGCATGACCGAATTACACCGATGTGGAATTCTGGAATCATTTGAACCCGGTTCATTTGATACATGCGAATCATGCTTAAAAGGCAAGATGACCAAATTACCCTTTTCCGGAAAAGGTAATCCAGTGGGAGAATTGCTTGGTCTAATACATACTGATGTATGTGGACCAATGTCAACTCTTGCACAAGGAGGCTATAGCTACTTCATCACCTTTATCGATGATCACTCATGATTCGGGTATGTGTTCTTGATGAAACACAAATCTGAAGCTTTTGAGAAATTCAAAGAATTCAGAAATGAAGTAGAGAAACAACTTGGCAAAAGTATTAAGATACTTCGATCCGATCGGGGTGGTGAATACTTGAGTCAAGAGTTTCAAGATTATCTTAGGGACAATGGGATATTGTCTCAATGGACTCCGCCGTATACACCACAGCATAATGGTGTATCTGAAAGGCGTAACCGAACCTTGATGGACATGGTTAGATCCATGATGAACCATGCAACTCTCCCAAAATCCTTTTGGGGCTATGCACTTAAGACAGCTGTTTATTGCTAAACAGAGTCCCGACCAAGGTAGTCTCTACTACTCCATATGAGATATAGAATAGCAAGAAACCTCACTTAACTCACCTTAAGATATGGGGTTGTCCTGCTTATGTGAAGCGGACTGTATTAGACAAATTGGATGCTAAGTCTGATAAATGTCTATTTATTGGATACCCTAAGGAAACGAAGGGTTACCAATTCTATCATCCCTTGGAGCAAAAGGTGTTTGTTTCAAGGCATGCTGTATTTCTGGAAAAAGAATTTCTTTTACAAGAAAACAGTGGGAGTGGCATTGAACTTGATGAAGTTCAAGAAACTCCAATAGACATTACAGAGACACCTAGTTTAGACCCACAACCGATAACTCATAGTGATGAGCTATCAGTTGAACCTAAAACAACACCACCTTTTCGTAGGTCTGATAGGACACGCAATATTCCAGAGAGATACGATTTCTCATAAGTGAATCGAACGACGTGTTACTCATATGCGATGACGAACCTATCAGTTATGAAGATGTTCTGAAAAGTTCAGAAAGGGACAAATGGCTTGAAGCCATGAAGTCGGAAATGAATTCCATGTACGAAAATCAAGTATGGGACTTGGTTAACCCACCTGAAGGGATTAAGCCCATAGGGTGCAAGTGGGTTTTCAAGAAGAAAACCGACATGGAAGGTAATGTAGTTACCTTTAAGGCTAGATTAGTGGCAAAAGGATATCGTCAGAAACAAGTAATTGATTATGACGAAACATATTCGCCAGTAGCTATGCTTAAATCCATTCGGATGCTCCTGGCCATAGCAGCTCATTATGATTATGAGATATGCAAATGGATGTGAAAACACTTTCCTTAATGGAAACCTGCTTGAGGATGTATACATGATACAACCTGAAGGTTTCACATCGGTTGATAAAACCAAAATATGCAAGCTTCGACGATCCATATATGGACTGAAGCAAGCATCCAGGAGATGGAACATCCGTTTTGATGAGACAATCAAAGAGTTTAATTTCTCACAAAATCCTGACGAACCCTATGTGTACAAGAAGGTTAGTGGGAGTGCAGTCGTATTCCTAGTTCTATATGTCGATGACATATTGCTTATAGGAAACGATATATCAGTCTTACAATCAGTTAAAATTTGGTTGTCCAAAACTTTCTCCATGAAAGACCTGGGAGAAGCAACCTATATCCTTGGGATTAGAATCTATAGAGATAGATCAAAATGGTTGCTTGGTCTTTCGCAGTCTACATATATAGACCAAGTGCTAAAAAGGATTAGCATGTCGGAATTCAAGAAAGGTTACCTTCCCATCAGGCATGGGATCAACCTTTCAAAGTCTATGTGTCCGCGCACAGAAGACGAGAGGATTTGCATGAATAAGATTCCTTATACATCCGCGATAGGATCTATCATGTATGTCATGTTATGTACTAGGCCCGATGTATCGTATGCTCTGAGTGTCACGAGTAGATACCAGTCTGATCCAGGAATGGATCATTGGGCGGCTGTCAAAACAATCCTTAAGTACTTAAGAAGAACTAAGGATGTGTTCCTAATATATGGAGAAGGAGATATGGTAACACGTGGGTATACAGATGCCAGTTTCCAGACAGATAAGGATGACTCCAAATCTCAGTCTGGATACGTATTTACTTTGAATGGAGGCACAATAAGTTGGAAAAGTTCCAAGCAAGACACTGTAGCGGATTCTACCATGGATGCGGAATATATCGCGGCTTCGGAAGCAGCAAAAGAAGCAGTCTGGATCAAGAAGTTTGTCTCAGAACTTGGTGTGGTTCCAACAATTGATGAAGCAATACCGGTTTACTGCGACAACAATGGAGCTATTGCACAAGCAAAGGAACCAATGTCTCATCAGCGATCCAAACACGTGCTTCGCCGCTATCATCTGATCAGAGAGATTATAAGTAGGAATGACATACAAATTGAGAAAATTCCCACTGAAAGGAATTTAGCGGATCCTTTAACTAAGGCCTTGCCTCAAAGCAAGTTTGAGGGTCATGTTAGAGCCTGTGGTATTGGATACCGTAGCGATTGGCATTAGGCCAAGTGGGAGTTTGTTAGTAATATGAGAGAAGTGTCCTAAGGCAATCGCCTTATGATTGTAATCATTTACTTTAATAAATGAATATTCACTATTTGAGTATACATGTTCATGTATTTGATTGAGATCTTGAACTCATTTACTGAATGTCCGCAATACAATTCACAGCATGAGAGAATTTGTGATGAATTCACAACTAGTGATTATCTCTACATGTGCAATTGTGAAGTATTGAAATTGTCCCTAGTCGATGAATTGATAAATACGGACACTATCAATTCTGTTGAGACTAGCATGGGTTATTCTCTAATCAGCTGATTCTCACTGGCTGGTGACATTGGGATGTCCGGAGATAAACATGGATGCTAGTTAAGGGAACTAGTTCATTGGAGTGACTGACTGTAAAACTTCATATGGGAATCTACATGTAGATATGTCAATGAAGTTCTTACTGCAGCTTAAGTGCGATGTTCCTTTGACTTGCGGTGTTCAAGTCATCTTGGTCACGGAGACTTATACTTTGACATCTTAAGCAAGCATCTCTAAGGAGGTGAGGACCCAAGATGATTGGGTATAAGCCGAAGTGACCGAAAATGTTTGAACAGCCTACAAAGGATTCACCACTCCTTGTGAGGAGATGTATACCCAAGGCCTATCGTCGGATTGTTACTCGAAGCCTCTGGCCAGAGCATAACATGTTCCGAGTATGAATCTCTAGGAAACATGAGAGTAATTAGAATCCGTTGGACGAGAAAGACATTACTTGGGCTAGGTGTGACGTAGTCAGCCTAGTGGGGACTGACACATAAAGACCGTGTCCTGAACCAAGTGGGTATAAGATGGTGAAGGGAATGAGGCACGACTCATTATAGCTGCTGAAGGGTTTCAGAATTATTTCTGAGGTCAACCATTGATCTTTCGATTAATTGGGGGTCATGATGTACTACTAGGTGCCACTCATGATCGTTCTATAATTTGTTGATTATAGACGGCCAACATAAATCGAAAGCCTATTTAGTCACACGCACTACGAGTAATCCGAGGGATTTAAAACGAGTTGAAAATTAGATTTTCCGATCAAGAGAAATAAGTCGAATCTGAATTAATCAGAGGCGCATCGGAAGCTTAAAATGACTAAGTCTTTTGAAGGTTTATTGGACGAATTAAATGAGTTTAATTCGCGAGGAGGCGGCTTGGTTTGGCCGGCCAATGAGGGTCCCCACCCTCTTTGGTTTGGCCGGCCACAACAAGGAGGGAAACCAATTTATTTGGTTTGAATTATAAAATAAATCAAGGGCGATTTGTTTTATAAAATTATGGATAAATAAATTTATATAAAGAAATTTATATAAAGAAATTCATATAAAGAAATTTATATAAAGAGATTTATTTTCATGGAAATTAAAATAAACCTTGGATTGGTTTATTTTATTTTATAAAATCAATTATGAATTGATTTTTCCATGATAAGAAAAATTTATATAATAAATTTCTTGTGAAAATTTATTCCATAATAAAAGGGGAGATGTGTTTGTTTTATTATAAATTTAGTTATAATAAAACAAGGCATAACGGAATAATTCATAGGAAAATTTATAAGACAAATTTCTTATGAAAATTTATTCCGTTAAAGGGGAGACTTGGCAATGGAGAGGCTACTATATAAAGGAACCAAGGCAAGGCTTGAATTTCAATCAAGAGAAAAAGAAGCAAGCTCTCTCTCTCTCTCCTTCTCTCTCTCTCCCTCCTCTAGGGCCGGCGCCCTCTTCATCCTCTAGGGCCGGCACACCTCCTAGGGTTGCCGTGAGCCTCCTCCACCAAGAAGGTGCCAAAGAAGAAGAAGAAGCGGGTCGCAACTCCTTCCTTTCCCGGATCTTGATTCCGTTACTTGGTGGTTAGTCTTCCATCTTCCTCTCTTGATATTCTTGTCGTGCCTTTGGAGAATCTAGTAGTTCTTGTCGGCACGAAACTCGTGGCTTTGCGAAGTCATCCCGAAGAGAACTCGGCGTGGACGCGAATAGAGGCGGAGCTTCCAAGGGACGCTACGGTTGGATCTCGTCCCTTTCTTCGAGTTACGCAAGGTACTAAGTAAATTAGTTTACTTTTCTGCAAAATTTTAATTTATGATCATGTCTCCACAACTTAAGGTTGCATGCTAGATACGTGGTTAAAATAATTTAAGAAATTATTTATGCTAAACCTTCCGCTGCTCGTAATTAAACTTTAAAATTACGAACCCGTATCCATGTCAACATGCACCCGGTCCCAACAAGTTTTAGGTCATATAGTCTCTAGGAAGGGTATCAAAGTAGATCCTGCAAAAATTGATTGTATTACATCTCTGCCTTATCCCGCATGCGTGTGGGGTGTTCGCTCTTTTCTTGGCCATGCAGGATTCTACAGGTGATTCATTAGAGATTTCAGCAGGATAGCCCTTCCTCTCTCGACCTTGCTACAGAAGGACGTGGAGTTCCATTTTGATCAGCAGTGTAGGGACGCCTTTGATCGCTTGAAGGCGGCTCTCACATCGACCCCTATCATCCGGCCCCCAGACTGGAGTTTACCATTCGAGCTGATGTGTGATGCATCAGATCATGCCATGGGAGCAGTGCTTGGCCAGAGGGTGGATGGAGCGCCGCATGTCATTTGCTATGCATCCCGGACACTTGATTCTGCTCAAGCCAATTATACAACAACTGAAAAGGAGCTTTTAGCTATTGTTTTTGCTTTGGATAAATTTCGTTCATATCTATTGTGCTCACATGTGATTATTTTTTTTGATTATGCAGCTATTAGGTACCTCATAAAGAAGCCAGATTCGAAACCAAGATTGATTCAATGGATGCTTCTACTTCAAGAATTTGACATCGAGATACGCGATAGGAGCGGGAAGGAGAACCTAGTAGCTGACCACCTGAGCAGGATTGAGGGGGCGACCGATCCTACACCCATTGCAAATGCATTTCCACATGAGCATCTTCTACAACTGCAAGGTAGTGTGCCATGGTATGCCGATCTCGTCAACTATTTGGTTGCAAATGTTTTCCCTACATATTTTTCTAAAGCTCAACGTGATAAATTAGCAAGTGATTCTAAGTATTACGTGTGGGATGACCCTTACCTTTGGAAATTTTGCAGCGACCAGGTAGTTAGGAGATGTATCCCTGATTATGAGTTCCAGTTAGTACTTTCATTTTGTCATACACTTGCATGTGGGGGGCATTTTGGTCCTCAACATACAGCTAGGAAGGTTTTGGATGCAGGGTTATATTGGCCTACCTTGTTTAGAGACTCTTATCACTTCCATAAGACTTGTGAGCACCGCCAGCGAGTAGGGAACTTAGGACGTAGGAATGAGATGCCTCAACAACTCATGATATTTTATGAGATTTTCGATGTTTAGGGTATCGATTTCATTGGTCATTTTCCTGTTTCATATGGATTTATTTATATCTTGTTGGCTGTTGATTATGTGTCTAAATGGGTGGAGGCAATCCCCACTAGAACTAACGATTCATCTGTTATTGTGGATTTTGTCAAGACTCACCTATTTTGCAGGTTTGGGGTACCCAGGGCGATCATCAGTGATCAAGGGTCTCACTTTTGCAATAGGCACATGAAGGCGCTCTTGAGCAAGTATGGGGTGATCCATAAAGTGTCCACCCCGTATCATCCTCAAACAAATGGACAACCTGAAATATCAAATAGGGAGATTAAGCTTATCTTAGAGAAAACTGTAAGGTTAGACCGGAAGGACTGGAGCAAGAGATTTGATGAAGCATTATGGGCCTACCGGACTGCCTACAAGACACCCATTGGGATGTCTCCCTATAGGATTATTTATGGTAAGGCTTGCCATCTACCGGTGGCGGTGGAACACAAGGCATATTGGGCGGTTAAAGCTTGCAACATGGACCTAGAAAAATCCGGGCAAGAAAGGAAGTTGCACCTACAAGAGCTCGAGGAACTAAGATTGGAAGCCTATGAGAGTTCATGCATTTACAAAGAAAAGACGAAGACTTTCCACGATAAGAACATTTTGAGGAAAGAGTTTTATGTGGGAGAGAAAGTGCTTTTGTTTAGATGTAGACTCAAATGGTATCCAGGTAAGTTTAGGTCTAGGTGGGAAGGTCCTTTTGTTGTTACTAATGTGTTTCCCTTTGGTGTTATTGAGATACAGGACATGGTGGGCACGACCTTCAAGGTAAGTGAACATCAATTGAAGCATTACCACGAGGGCATGGAGGGAACAAGAATGTAGAGTGTGGACTTGTACCATGCGATCTATCCGACTTAGAGGGGAGTTCGTTCTTTGCTTTTCCTTTCTGTACATACATTTTGATTTTCTCGCGATTTGCTTTGTTAGTTGCAAGTAGCACTTCTCTTAAATTTTTCTATGCATTGGAGGAATCATAAAGTGGAAAAAATTATTTAGATCATTGAGTCATGGATATCATGACTTAGTTAGTTCTCAACTTGCATCTAGTTGTTGGTTGGTGAAAGATTCTAATATTTGATTGAGCATGATTAATATTGTTCCTTGAGAGGATCACTTGTTGTCTACCATAGATTATTTTATGTGTGATGAACATTCATGCTTTGGAATTTAGAACTTGCTCATTTCCTTTTTGGAATCATAGGGGCATATGATACATGGAATGATGGAGCTATTCATTATGATCTTTGTTAGTCTTCCTTTCATTTGCACAATTATCCACCTCTTTTGTTATTTCTGCCGTATTTCTTTTCCTCTAAGTTGGTGAAGAACTTAATGAATTAGTTGCTTGAGATAGACAAAATCTTAGGTGTGGGGGAAAAAGAAATTGACCTTGGATGCAATTAGTTCGATTTTGACATGATGGCAATGAGCAACTCAAAGAATGAAGCTGTGAAGTTCGAATTCCAACTCTAATTGATTATGGAGATTGCGCAAACTAAGGGAAATGAAAAAAAAAAGAGTGTGGAACAACATAGTTGAAACTAAATGGATCTCTTGGATGTGATTTGGACTTAGAATGAGGAATTTGAAAGCTTCAAAGCTAAAGGCAAGTTAGTCTCCAAGAACTATGCGGTATCTTCATTTGCATTCGAAAAAAAAGAAAGAAAAAAAACATAACAAAACAGGAAAAAAAAGAAAAGAAAAAAAATGATATGAAATAAAATGGAATGAGTGCAGTTCAAGTTCTTGGAGTCAACCTTTGAGTGAAACTAAGGCGGCTGGAAAGGTTTGGAAGAGCTGCTGAAGTGCAGTTTTATTTTTCAGCATGCTAGTTACGTGCCAATTCCGTGCCAAATCAGAGAATTAGTCATTCTTCCATTAGATAATCGATACCCCAACCTTCCTTGAGGCTATTGAATTAATAATGGATGAAGAAGTTGAAAATTAAGGCATCCAAAGTTGAGAAATAGGAAAAGAACAGATTGATGAAAAAAGTTTCAGCAACTTGTAGTGGGTGCAGATTAGCTGCTGCAACTTTGAAAATTCTGTATTTCTGAACAATTCTGATGTTGCTGATTCTTCCACTTGCTGAGGTTGAAAAGGACTTAAGTTGTAGTGGTTGACAAGGACTTAACTACTAGCATCTAATCAGAAGTGAAAAGAGGGAAGGAAGAAGCAGAAAAAAAAGAGAGAAGAAGAAAAAAAAAGAAAAAGAAAAGAAAAGAGAAATATGAAGTGGAAGAAAGTGATAGTTAGATTTCTGAATTTAAAGTACTGAACAAGGAGCCAATTGAATTTAAGAGTGAGTTAGTGATGGAAAGAAGCAAAACCCTTGGCAGAACAATATCAGACTCTGCTCAATTTCATTCTATTGGTGCTCTGATCGGTCACCAATCCGATCAGTGAAGTGACTAATCGGTCACTCAGACCGATCAGCAGCCGTCCAGAACGATCAGATGCCTACCAATCCGATCAGGGAAAGCCTGATCGGTCCCGTGACCGATCAGAAGAGGTTGACACAGAAGCACACTGAATTCAGCATTGTTTTTCATCCAAATCAGAGGCATTCAGTCCGATCAGAGGCATTTGCTTTAATGGGGGTGATAAGATGAGTTCACATGCAAGCTAACTAATTCATTAAGTTCCATCATCTAATGTTTCCTTTTGCTTTGCCCCACTGAATTCTTCACTTAGTAGCAGAAATTTTCTTCTTGTTTACTTTCCTTACAGTTTCATCTCCTCCATTAATAAGCTCTATTTATTGTATGCGTCAAATGCATTCTTTTGGTGAAAATCAGGGGGTGAGTAAGCTTATGATAGTGAAGAAGCATAATGATTCTTGAGTGGAACTCCACTACTTATTGAGTTTTGAGAGTTAGGGATAGTCCTATGAGAGTTTCATGCTTGATCTATTGTCTTGGATGAATTTACCACTACCAATTGGCTAGTGTGAGATTGGAATTGATGTGGACTTGGTTCCAAAATGCTCGATGATCTTGAATAATTAACACTGTAATTTCCTCCATGCTAGGTGAACTTGCCTAAGTCAATAAACTTGGTTTTCTTTTTGCTCGAGTTGTGCAAAGAGTAGGTGTGGGGGAGTGATAATTAACAACTTGATGGATAATTTTTGTGCCATTAGTGGGGAAATTTGGGGCTCTAGGTGTGTATTTATTTATTAAATGATGCATAATTATTAATAGGGTGCATTTTCATTGGTTAATTAATTTTCCTACATTTTTACACTCATATTTCATTCTACTTGATGTTTGGACAGCTTGTGCATCAAATGATCAAAAGGGCACATCAAGGGCTAAGATGGATCCAAAAAGGTGATCACAACCCTCCACTTGGATCTAGGCACTTAAGTTGATGAAAATATCTGCAAGCAATCTTGACCACTCATCAAGGGGAATTAAGGGTGGAGAGAAGAGCTAGGGAAGAAAGAGGAAGCTACGGTTCAAGGGGGAGGAGGATCATCACGCAACCGAGAGAGGAGGAGTGTTCACGTAGCCATGGAGACCTAGGGACGCCTAGACGAATTTCTCTCAGATGAGCAACTTGGACAAGCTCGGTTCTTCAACTCCACAGCCCATTCCATCTTCCAAGCCGGCTGGGAAGTGACCAGCTTCATCGGAGCAGAGTTTTCCTCCACCGGACAGCACTTTTCAGCCTCATATTGCTTGTTTCTTTCCTTTTACTTGCTGTAGAACACAACCTGCACTTTCCCCTCACTTGATTTCAAATTTCTGATTTATTCCCAGCTTAAGAACCGAATTTTCATCTTAGTTTTCTAGTTTTATAGTATGCCTTTTGCAGAATTTTTCCATATTCTCAACCTTTTACTACTTGAATGCAAGGTGTTTGTTTAATTGCTCCTATCAAACATGTGCTTGAGTATGAAATTGTTTGCCTTCTAGTTAGGAGTTTTAGATGAATCCTTGCTGTAATTTCCTGGTTGTGAGTGTTTTTTTGCCGTCCCCTACATTTAGTTAGCTTAATACTTCAAATCCGAGTAGTTAAGGCTATTAGGTGGAAGTTGATAGCTAAGTTTAATTGTTTTGTTATCCTCAAAACCCAAAAACATGTTTGGTTTAGCTAGCTTTCATTTTTTCTACAGTTTACTGTTTTCTATAGATCAAAGAAGTGCATGCATCATATTGGGTCCTTGAGAGACGATCCAGGTTAAACTATTACTACATAATTGCTTGAAACTAGAAAATTAATTGAAATCGTAGCGCGACTTAAAACAGTTATCAACTAGCCTCTACAAAAATCATTTAATTAAAGACCTAATTTAATGATTTAGATATGATACTCATTTATGTATTTTAATGTTGTAGATCATCATATTGTCAAATACATCAAATACTCTCTCTCACTGTGATCTATCCTTGAGAAGGACAAGCTCAATGGAGTAAATTTCCTGGACTAGTATAAAAACTTAAGGATGATTCTCAAGCAAGAACAAAAATTGTACGTCCTAGAGCAACCCCTTCCAGAAGCACCCGCCACTACCACTACCCCGTGCCGAAAGGGATGCTTAAAAGAAACATCAAGATGACGTACTTGATGTGTCATGCCTAATTCTTACCACCATAAACTCTGAGCTTTAGAAGCAACATGAGAACATGGATGCACATGATATGGTTGTGCACTTTAAGCAACTATATCAGGGCAAGCTAGGCACGAGTGGTTTGAGGTGTCCAAGGCCCTATTGCATGCAAGATGCAAGAAGGAACTCCAGTAAAAACTCACATACTCAAAATGATTGGGTATATTGAGAACCTTGAAAGATTAGGATTTCCACTAGGTCAAGAATTGACCACTGACCTAATTCTGCAATCGTTACTAGAAGGGTATAGTCAATTTGTCATGAACTACAACATGAATGAAATTAACAAACTTTGCCTGAGATGCTTAGCATATTGAGAACTGCTGAGATAAATCTCAAGAAGAGTAAGCCTAGTAGCGTGCTAATGGTACAAAAGGGTAATGGCAAATGGAAGCCCAGGGGCAAGGGTAAGACCCAAGCCATAGGTAGCCAAGTCTACTACACTGAAACCTAAAGGCCTAGTGGCTAAGGAAGGGACCTGCTTCCACTGTGGTGAGATCGGACATTGGAAGCGGAATTACAAACTCTACCTGGAGGAAGTAAAGAAGAAAAGAAGTGAGACTTCTGCCTCTGTTATTTTTGTTATAGAAGTCAATCTATTTATTTTATCATAGGTATTAGATACCAGTTGCATACCTCACATTTGTAATAATGTGCAAGGCCTTAGAAGGACTAGATCGTTGACAAAGGATGAAGTAGCCCACTAGTCAATGCCGCAAGTTGCTGTTAGAGCCGTAAGAACATATTCCTTATCTTTGCCCACTAGCTTGTTTTAGAACTAGAGGAGTGCTATTTTGTACTTGCATTAACTAAGAATATAATTTCTATTTCTTGTTTAGACAATAAAGGCTTTTTATTTATAATAAAGGATAAATATTTTTCTATATCATTAAATGATATGTTCTATTGTAGTGCACCACTTATGAATGACTCTATGTTCTAGACTTAGAAAATCCAATCTATAACATAAATACCGAATGGTTCAAATCGAATAATTTGAACCAAATATATCTCTAGCATTGTCACTTAGGTCATATAAATGAGAGTCACATATCATAGCTCCATAAGGATGGGCTTTTGGACTCATTTGATTTTGAATCATATGAGATATGTAAATCTTGTGTTCTAGGCAAAATGACCAAAACTCCTTTTAGTGGACACGGCGAAAGAGCTACTAACTTGTTAGGACTCATACATACTGTTGTTTGTGGCTCATTCAATATAGCAGCTAGAGGAAGCAATCAATGCTTTATTACTTTTACTGATGATGTCAGTAGATACGACTATGTGCATCTCATGAAACACAAGTTGGAATCATTTGAAAAGTTCTAGAATTCAAGAATGAAGTACAAAATCAACTTGGCAAAAGTATTAAGATGCTTTGAACAGATTGAGGTGGTGAATCTCTTAGCCAAGAGTTTCTTGACTATCTAGCTGAGTGTGAGATCATATCCCAACACACTCCACCTAGAATATCATAGTGGAATGGTGTATCTGAGAGGAGGAATCGGTCACTATTAGATATGGTGCGATTAATGATGAGACACACAGATCTCCTACATTCTTCTGGGGTTTTGCTCTAGAGACTACTCTTTTCACACTTAACTGAGTTCCATCAAAAGTCTTCTTAAAGACACCATATATGATATGGACTGAGAAGAGACCTAAGATATCTTTTATGAAGATTTGGGTTGTGAGGCTTACGTTTGACTTCAAGTCGCAGATAAACTAGGATCCAAATCTAATAAGTGTTATTTTGTAGGATATCTCAAGGAAACAAAGAGATATTACTTTTATAATCTCACAAAAGGCAAAGTGTTTGTTGCTAGAAATAACATTTTTCTAGAAAGAGAGTTTATTTCTAGAAGAACCAGTGGGAGTAAAATTAATCTTGATGAAGTTCAAGATACAAAATAATACTGAGGCCTTGATGGAAATGAAAAGGTACCACAAAGTGTCGATCATGAGTTTGTTGCATATGAAGTTGTGGAGCAACAACCTGTTTAAGTAGACCGACCTCTTCGCAGATTTGATAGGATACCTCGTTAGCCTGAAAGATACTCATTTCTCTTTTCTGACCATGATGATGTTATGCTTGTTGACTTGAATAAGCCTACATCCTATTAGGAAATTGTGATGAGCCCAGATTCTGAGAAATGGCTAGAGGCCCTGAGGTCCTAAATAGATTTCATGTGCACTAACCAAGTATAGACTTTGTTGATCTACCTTATTGGATCAAACCATTGGATGTAAGTGGGTCTTTAAGAGGAAAGCTGACATGGATGGTCTTATGCATTCCTATAAAGGGCGACTGGTAGCTAAAGGCTTCAAGCAGATTCATGGTATAAACTATGATGAAACATTTTCACCAGTTGTGATGCTTTAGTCTATTCGAATCATGCTTGCTATTGCAGCTTACCATGATTATGAGATATAGCAGATGGATGTCAAAACTGCATAACTAATTGGGAATCTACTCGAGGATGTGTACATGACACAACTTGAGAGTTTATTAGATCCAAAGAATGCTAGAAAGGTATATAAGTTGTAAAAGTCCATTTATGGGCTAAAGCAAGCTTCTCAAACCTGGAATCATTGATACGATGATGCAATCAAAGAGTTTGGTTTTATCAAGAATAAAGATAAACCTTATGTCTACAAGAGGGTTAGTCGGAGCACAGTTATCTTCCTGATCTTATATGTAGATGACATACTACTCATTGGAAAAGATATCCCTTTATTATAAATTGTGAAGACATGGCTTGGGAATTGTTTCTCAATGAATGACTTAGGTGAAGCAGCCTATATTCTAGGCATCAAGATCTATAGAGATAGATCTAAAAGATTTCTTGACCTATGTTAGAGTACATACATTGATAAGGTATTACATTGTTTTGCCATGCAGAATTTCAAGAAGAGATTTCTGTCGATGTCATATGGTGTGAGTCTTTTGAAGACTCAATATCCCTCTTCTAATGAGGAGAGAAACCATATAGATCAGATCCTTCATGCATCTTCTATAGGGTCTATCATGTTCGCCATGCTATGTACTCGCCTAGATGTCATGTATGCATTGAACATGATGAGCAGATACCATTTAGATTCAAATGAAAGTCACTTGACAGTTGTTATGAATATTCTTAAGTACTTAGGAGGGATGAAAAAATATTTCTTGATATTTGGAGGCGATGAAGAGCTAGCTATAAAGAGTTACAGTGATACAGACTTTCAAACTGATAGGGGTGATTCCAGATCACAGTCAGGGTATGTATTATGCTTAAATAGTGGTGCTGTGAGCTAGAATAGTTTGACGTGTAGGATCAGTGTCGTCGATAGTGGGGGGGGTGAATATAAACTGTCACGAATTTTCATCTTCTTGTCGTTCGTTCGTTCAACTTTATAAAATCGTTAGTAGCATAGCGGAATAAAATAAATAAACGACAATGCAAGATAACACACGAGATTTATTTACTTGGTTCTCAACCCCCAGGGCCAGTACGTCTAAGGCCTATGTACTCGGCATGAGTCCACTAATGATCTTCTTTCTGAAATTTCTGGAGGCAGAGAAAACCCGTCTTATTGTTTATGTACAATCACAAATAAGGAAAATAGAACTTTATAGCTTAACATGAAAATCGAATATGGAGAATATCTTGGCTAATTTTGGATGTTTAAAGCGTTGCACACTTCCTCCTGGAGCCTCCTTGGTTGTAGAGCTTCACTTTATCACTTTAACATTGTAGTAAATGAGTAGTAGGATGAAGAAATTTATGTCATGACACCTTGGCATGAGCCCTTTTATATATTGGTCACTCAAGCGCCCGAGTGCCTATAGGGGTGCCCTCAATGTGATCCTTATCTGATCAACTCAGCACCCTTATCGTAGGGGATAAAACCCGTGGAAACGGTCTCGAGCACCCGAGACCCATAGGGCCGCCCGAGAATGGGGGTACCCAAGTGACTCTCGGGCTTCAGGGTCACTCAGGCGCCTAGCAACCACACGGGCGCTTAGATCCTTCCAAGCGCCTAGGAGTGGTCCATGTTGGTGCAATCTTGGTTAGGTCAGGGTTGACCCAGTTTGACTAGGCTCGGGTGAGCTTATGTCTAGTAAAATTGGTAAGCTTAAGATTGGATGTTTCAATGTTTGATAATGATGTTTGAATGTCGTAGGATGTTTGGATATCGTGTGAGTCAAGTGGGTCAAGGTTGACTGGAGACTTGACTGGGAAAAGACCTAGTGGGACTAGGTGAAGTCTAGTTGGATCAGGGAGATCGCATGCTGGCACGGTGGAAGTCTACCGAGAGACTAGACCTAACTCAAGGGTTAGGCAAACCTAGTTGGGAATCAGGTTAAGTCCTAGTTGGGAGCTAGGCAGGAGAAATCCAAGTTGGTCAAAGGGTTGATCGGACACTTTGTAAAGAAGTCCTAACAAGTCACGGTTGACCAAGGTTAGGCGCGGGAACCCTAGACTTGTACACACAAGTTAGGGTTGGGCTCAATCAATTGCGTAATCAATTGTGATTGGGTTCTCGCGAACAGAAGCTATCTTGATCAATTAGGTGATCGATTAAGAAAGGCGTGGATCGATTGGGTAATCGATTAGGAAAAATAAGTTGCGAGAATAGAAGGTGGATGAATCAATTGAGCAATCGATTCATCCTTCTCTTAATCGATTGATCAATCGATTAAGAGGTTTGGTAATCGATTGGACGATCGATTACGACAGTATTGCGCGAAGCACAGAAAGGTGCTGAATCAATTCAGCAATCGATTAATGTTGTTCTTAATCGATTGGAAAATCGATTAAGCTTCAAAAATAGTCATTGAACGGCTAAGTCTGACATGGTAATCAATTGGGTAATTGACTAGGAATCCTTAAGCGTCGGGTATATAGGGTTTTTACACAGGTTTAAAGCGGCATCGCTCGACAAGGCTCCCGTAGTTCTTCACCTCCTTCCTCGCCATTTCAAGAGAAGCCTTGGGGCATAGTGTTGCTTCACTTTCAAGGTTCTAGAGGTGATCTCAAGCTTGAAGAAAGCAAGGAAAGTAAAGAGAGCTCATTTGTTGTAAATCTTGTAAGATTTTCTATTGTATTTGCTTCCTCTTGTTGTATTTTTCTTATAAGCTTGTAAGAGGTTTCTCCACCTCAAGAAGGAGATCTTTCATAGTGTATGAGAGAGTGAGGAGAGTGGATCCTTGGATTAGTCACCTCAAGGAGGTGGATTCCAAGTAAATCCTAGAGCGTTAGCATTGCTTTAAGTCTTCCGCGGCGATAAATCTTCTACAAGCAAATCGGAGCTAATCATCCCCCCTCTAGCTCTCCTACCGGTCCTAACAAGTGGTATCAGAGCGAGGTTGCTCTTCTTTGGACACATCGCCAAGAGAGCAAGAGCTAGAGGAAGAAGAAGAAGTTTGAAGAAACCCTAATTTCAAGAAGCCATCATCAAGAGGGTTAAATTCAAAAATGGAGTTTGGCTACGACACTCGGGCACCTCGACCATTCGACAAAGAAAATTTTGATCATTGGAAGACAATGATTGGTAGTTTTTTCATGATGGAGATAGAGCAATGGTTTGCTCTAATGGATGGTTTTGAAGCTCCAACAAGCACCAAAGGAAAGCTCCTCAAGAAAAGCAAATGGAATAAGGAGCAAATCAAGAGATGCGAGGCCAACGACAAAGTGACGAAGCTATTGGTCAATCTATTGCCAAACACCATCTTGGATAAAATTGGAGAATTTCAAGATGCCAAAGAGCTTTGGAGAAAATTAGCAATGCTTCATGAAGATCCCTCCACTGTACCAAATCAAGATAAATCCAAAGAGGGAGATTCATCAGAGGAAGAAGATTCGGAAGTTGAGAGATGCTCAACATCCGAAGATGAAGTTCAAGAAGCCTCCACTTCAAGGATTGAGGGGGAGCAAAATTTTTCATTGACATCGGATCAAAGAAAAGCTTCAACATCATCATTCGAGGTCAATAAAGAAGAAGAAGAATCGAGTGCCACCTCTACACCCCATGAAGGTATAACTAGTTCAATTTGTAAAAATAAAGATCACATTATTTGTTTTGAGTGTAGGCAAAAAGGACACTATAAGAGTAAGTGTACTAATTTGGTCAAGAAAAAGGTGCAAGTGACACCCAAAACCAAGGAGAAGCCAAAGGAGGTCGGCCCCGTGGTAAAGAAGGATAAGAAGCACATTGTGTGCTTCTCATGCAAACAAAAGGGACATTATCGGAATCAATGGCAAAAGGAGAAGAATCTGACCAAGGCAAAAAGGAGGAGCTCAAATCAAGGGAAAGCCTCCAAGAATAAGACTAAGGTACCATTAGGTAATGGTACTTATTTTCATCATGATAATATGCATGCTAGAAATAATTATTATCATTTTAATGCTATTTATCATGAAAATAGGAGGCATGAAAAACCTAAGGAAAACTATAAAGCCTTCCATGCTAGGACTACTACATCTAAAGATAGGGAATAAATTAGAGCTTTCCATGGTAGACCTACCCAACACAAGGCCATGAAGAATAATCACCAATGTTATATTAGAAAATCAAGCCTTGATGAGGTAATGATGGAAAGTCAAGTTTTGAGGTCAAAACTTGATAAATTGGAAAAATCCCTTAAGAAAATAGAAAATCTATTTAAGGGATCAAAAATTCAAAACCTAGATTTAGGAAATCAAGGACCCTCTAGGAGCAAGAAAGGTTTGGGGTACAAACCTAAAATCAAGAATGATGGTTCATCTTATCATAGAGTTCCATATATGTATGGAACTCAATCTAGGTCTAGGGGTTATGTCAAGGCCACAAGGGAAATCATCCCTAGAGTTGACCAAGATAAGACCAACATGACTAAGGCTTCGGAGAAGCCTAGAAAAGTCATTAGGAAGGTATCAAGGGAAGTTATCCCTAATGAATACCTAGAACACCCAAGGAGCACCAATAAGTTCTGGGTTCCTAAAAGTGTGTTCGCCACACCATAGATAGGTCTAGGGAGTGTCAACTCAAATTGGACGGGTAGTTAACCTAATCTTGATGAAGTTGGCACTTTGGGGGATTTTCAATGAATTACTACCCTTGAAAATGAATGAGTCATTTGATTACTCTAGGAGGAGTAAAATTGTGCCAAACTATATTTTTGAAAGATTGAACTAAATAAAGTTGGTACAACTAGGTTAGAATCCAAAGATATGCCAAGTTGGGGAGTTTCGACATTATCTTGGAAATTAGGAGCAAGATTCGGATTATCAATGGCTTAGCGATGAGTTATTGATACTTAAATTGGAAATCTAGGTATTTTCTTTTATGCTACTATGTCATGTTTTATATGCTCTATCATATGCCATGACATCATAATTCATCATTCATATTTTATTATGAAAATATTACATGTCATGTCATACATGCATCATCTAGCTATAATATTTTCTTTTGAAAATCCTCATATGATGCATGTCATAGTCATTATCATTCATTAATTTAATTTTTTATTGAAATTAAGAATATTGGCATTAATTGACATTCTAGGTGGATGATCAAAGTTTATAATACCTAGGTAAAAATGCATGAACCCTTAGTTTAGGGAGAACATGACTTTTACATCTCACCAAGACCGTTAGTTGACTTGTGTATTTTGAGACACATTAGAAACAAGTGAGATGTTAGGGTGATGAATAAAACTCAAGGTATTGATTAATGTGCATCCTATTGAGTTTTAGGTTCAGCAAAACATGAATGTAAATGAACTCCAATCATTAGGAAAGCTAATGTACAAGTCATGTGCATTTAGCCTAAGAAACATGGTTGGAAATTATTTTTGAAACCTATTTTAAAACTATCTTAGAAAACCTTGGTGAAGACTATCTTTTGATAGAGCTCATCATTGATGAATTGGATACAAAATAGAGTGAAACATTGAAATATTTCAATGGGTTCCATTTTTGTATCAATAATTGAAAAAGGGAGGTATTTTCGTATAAAATTATTTTTCCTTGATAGTATATGTCGTAAATAATGTCTACACAGAATTTCAAGATTTTTCAAATTTTGTAGAATTATTTAGGAGTTTCAAATTCGAACTGAAATTATTTTCAGAAATCAGAAACTCTCAATCGATCAGGTGATCAATTAGGACAACATCAATCGATTGGTCAATCGATTGTTAAAACTTTTTCTGCGGGCACAGAAGCTCGCATAATCAATCCATTGATCGATTAAGGGAAGTCGTAATCGATCAGCTGATCGATTAAGGCATAGCTTAATCGATTGGGACCCAACACCAATCGATTGGCTCGACGAAAATTGTCCGTTTTCAGTCAGTTAACCCAATTTTGAGTAACCTAACAATTCCTAGCCCTTTGAAATACTTTTATAAGTATATTTGGGTAAATTTAATTGTGAAATCGAAAAGGGAGTTTGTTTGGTGAAACTTATATGGTTAGAGAGAGGTTTTGATTCAAGTTTTGAATCTCAAAATCTCATAACCTCATGTTGAGATTTCCTAAAGTTTTACGAATTCAAAAAATCATTGTTGGTGTAATGATAGAGGGTTAGAGCATGTTTTGAGGGGGAGGTCTTCCTTAAAAGCATGTGTTTGAATTTTTTATTTTTAGGATAAGTGGAAGAATGAAGATTGGGAATCTTCATTATGATGAATGCTCAAGTTTGAGCATGGGTTCAAATGGAAGGTATGTGACTTTCATTGGGCATGCCTTTGACCGTATAGACTCTCGGGGAGAGTTTTTGATATGTGTCAAAGGGGGAGAAGATTGAAAGGCTAATAGGGATTAGTCATTCTCAAACATATTGTCAAACATCAAAAAGGGAGAGATTGTTGGTGTAATCTTGGTTAGGTTAGGGTTGACCCAGTTTGACTAGGCTCGGGTGAGCTTATGTGTAGTAAGCTTGCTAAGCTTAAGATTAGATGTTTCGATGATTGATAATGATATTTGAATGTCGTAGGATGTTTGGATATCGTGTGAGTCAAGTGGGTCAAGGTTGATTAGAGACTTGATTGGGAAAAGACCTAGTGGGACTAGGCACACCTAGTGGGACTAGGTGAAGTCCAAGTGGATCGGGGAGATCGCACGCTGGCAAGGTGGAAGTCTACTGAGAGACTAGACCTAACTCAAGGGTTAGGCAAACCTGGTTTGGAATCAGGTTAACTATTAGTTGGGAGCTAGATAGGAGAAATCCAAGTTGGTCAAAGGGTTGATCAGACACTTGGTGTAAGATGTGTATACTGAAAGACAAGATTTCTTTATATGAACATCTTCATTTTGAAAAGAGAATCACAACTACACTAGGTGCTTGTTTACAATTGTACATGCATGAAGTCCTATTACTATGCGTTGTAGATAACATGGTGTGTGGTGTCACATAGAAGATCATGTTATCAGTTCCTTGCTTAGTATAAATAAGAGATCACAACCGAGATGGAATTGGACAACCCATCGGAATGGTTGTAGTGTAATTAGGTGTGGTTGGTCTTAACCATAGAATTATACTAGTGTGCTTTGAGTACATTGAGCAGGACCAAAATCTGAGGTTATCCAATTTGTACTGACTCGATAATTGTATAGGACCACAGTTTATATTATGGAGTGCAATCCCTTAATCCCGAATTAATAATGGACATATATTATTAATTATTGTTTCTTTGATTTACCAATGGGCGAGATCTATTTTGTTAGATCGATAGGCCTGGTAAGTTGGGAGATAATATTAATAATATGATGTGCTGTTGATTATTGACGGAATCCGTGTCCTGGTTAGTCGAGATGATGATGCCCCCTTGATGAGCTCAAAAGGTTCATCGTGTTAAACCCTGCAGGCGGATTTGATCCGACACGATAATAAGGTTGAGTGGTACTAGTCAAGGATCCAGAGGTTAATTAATTTGAATTGTCAGTAATTTAAATTAGTTAACGGGCATTCGAGATCTTAAACATGGGGGATGGACGACTAGTAATATGTGGAGCCCATATGAAAATATGAGGGTTGGTGAGGAAGATCAATTAAAATTCTTTAGTAGAATGGATCTTAATTAATGGATCAGGTTTAGATCCATTGGTGGGCCAAGATCCAACTCCTCCTCTTGGTCCCTACCTTAGCCCTATATATACCTTATGAGATCAAGAAACCAAGGTTAGATAATCCAATTAATCCACCCAAGGCTTCCTCTCTTCCCTCTCTCAGTTTTCTCTCTCTTAGGGTGACGAATAGGGGAAGGAGAACTCCTTCCTCTTCTTCTCAGTTTTCTTCTCCTTGGCTGCTGTTCTCTACCGAGGATAGGGAGGATCTTCTCCTCCTTTTGGTGGTGAACAGCGAGGAGAAGGGAGGCCGATGAGAGGCGCGCAAGGGAGGGCAGGCGGGCGACTTTGGTAGCTGGCGGCGCTAGGTAGATAGGAGAAGGTGAGCAGCCGGTTTTGGGTTAAGGAAGAAGGAGATTCTTCTCCTTCTTCTTCTTCTTTGGTCTCCTCTCGAAGGTTCCTACTGAGCCGGCAAGCCCTTGGAGGCTCCAGCGGTCGGCAACGCAAGGGAGAGGGAGAGAAGGGTCGACGACATGAATCCTGGAGGCTAGGGTTTGGTCGGCTAGAAGAAGGGATTGTTTAGAGCCTCGGTGATCTCGGTTCGAGGTAGATCGTCGCCCACACGACATCCATGAAGGGAGGGACATAAGGTAGAAGACCGCGAGGTGATCGGGAAGGTATATCTCTTCCCATGCTCCATTAATTATCCTTATGTCAATTTTGTGCTATGTTTACTAACCTCATCATTTCATGTGTGAAAGTTAATTATTTTGATTAGATATCATAGTTAATAATTAACTAACTGGACCCTGACCATTAATACAAAAGCCGACGATCAAATCGTTGCCTTTTCCGCGGTCCAACGGTCGAGCAAATTACAAGGCCGATTTTGATAATTGGCTGAGTTGTAGTTTGGATTGTTCGATACGCCACGAGACGGTCGTAGGGAGACGGGTCTCCACTCGGATTAATTTTTAATCTGTAGACGTGGAGAGGTCTCTCGGATCGACCAAGTATTCGCTTGGGAAACCCGCCAAGCCATACCCAACAATCGGTATCAGAGTTGAGGTTTCCGGCTTTGTGTGTTTAGGATTGGTTAATTTTTTATATTTTCATACATTTTATTTTGTTGGATGATGCGTGGATGTGCGTAGGCTAACTTTGTGTTGTAGGCACGAGATTTCAACTTCATGGCCAAAATATTTGTTGTATGATGGTTATGCAAATATTTGTAATTAATTAATCCTCAGGGTTGACGATGCTAGGTATTTAATTTTTGTAATTAAATACGACACATGTTTAGCTGAGTTCTTTATTTACAATTGATCTAGATTTCATGTACACTCCTTTGTGTAGTATAGGATCGATGATGTAAATAATGAGCTAGTCATTTCGGCTCGGAGATCCCTCAAGGTTGCTTGCGCAGAAGGAAGGGAAGAGCGGACGAAGTGACGACACGACTGGGGGCGCATTAGAGACCAAGGGCCATGAAAGTTGGAAAATCTAGGATTTTCTTTATTTTTCATATTATTGGTTATGTACTGGTTGTGTGGTTGTGCTAGTAATATTCCTCGAGATAAATTACTAATTGGGAGAGGGACCCTAAGGGTCCCACGCTTCCATTACAATTCGACAAGTGATGCGAACAAGTCTGTGCCTCGGCTCTGAGTGCCTTCCTCCCCATCAGATGGACTTGTTCTGTATATCACTGGGTCGAAAAAGATTATAGAAAATTATTAAAGAGCGTGTGTACTTCCTCATCAGAAGGCACATAATCGGAAATAATTTTCTTAGTGTCATGTAATGGTGCACACTTAAATGTGAATAATAGCATCCTCCCCATCGGAGTCACTGCTATTACTTTGCAGAGCCGAAGTGAACCAACTATCGATCTTACTTGTCAAAAAGTTAGGTTGACAAGATAGTAAGATTGATGGGTAAAACCTCCTCTTACGAATGTAGGGATTCGTATACGTCCACACCATCGTGACATACGAATTTCTCAGTGTATAGGGGTGTTGGTTGATTTCGAAAATTAATTGTTTTGAGGAATCAATTTATTTTGATTTCTAAAGTAGTGTATATTGTGATTCTCTGGATTTTCATAATGACCTTTACCCCACTAGCAACAATTCTTAAGGATAATAAACTTACTGGCCCAAACTACATAGACTGGAAGAGAAACCTTGACATTGTCCTCACTGCTGAATAGTACAAATTTGTACATTTTGAGGATTGTTTGGAAAAGCCTAGAGAGGACTCTGGTGACGAGTTGAGGGAGAGTTACAAGAAGTGGAAAAAGGCAGATGAGATGGCGCGGTGCTACATTCTGGCATCTATGTTGAATGTGCTACAACATCAGCATCAGGCCATGGCCACTGCTAGTGACATGATGCTGAACCTCAAAGATCTCTTCAGGCACCAAGGTCGAGCTACTAGGCAAACCGCGATGAAGAGTCTGATGATGACCACTATGGTCGAAGGGACACCCATAAGGGATCGTGTCCTAAAGATGATGGCTCACCTCAATGAGATTGAGGTACTAGGAGCACAAATCGATGGGGAATCCTAGGTCGATATTATACTCCAGTCTCTGCCTAGGAGTTTTGAGTAGTTCAGACTCAACTATAATATGAACAAAAGGGATTATACGTTGGGTGAACTGCTAGGGGAACTCTAGGCGGCAGAGGGTCTCTTTCATCAGAACTCGCAGGCCTTGGTAACTCAAAGGGTTTCTTCTTCTGTGACGAAAGGCAGGAAGAAGAAGAAACAAGGAGGGTTCAAGAAGGCAGCAGCATCGCAGGGACCCCGGACTAGTGTGAAGAAGCCGAAAGGCAAGTGCTTCACGTGCAAGCAAACTGGGCACTGGAAGGTGAACTGTCCCCATCGGCAACACAAAGGTATTTCCTCAGCCTTAGTCGTTGAAACATGTTTAGCGGTGCTATCTACCAGTACCTGGTGCGTAGATACGGGAGCCACTGACCATGTCTGTAATACATTGCAGGGGTTCCAGGAAACCCGACGGTTAGCAGATGAAGAAATCATGGTCTACATGGGAGATGCTACAAAAGTGGCAGCAGTTGCAATGGGAGTTTTCTATTTATCTTTTGAGAGAAATAAAGTATTAGTTCTGAGAGATTATCTTTTTGTACCCTCATTTAGAAAGAATCTAATTTCAGTTTCTAAGTTGATAAAGGATGGATATTTTGTTGCTTTTGATAATAAAGTTATTGTTAAAAGAAATAGAAAGATTATCTGTTCGGGTACAATGGTCTGCAATCTGTATACTCTAGAACCAATGACTCCCATGATGCAATCTGAAATAAATAGCTCATCATCTAACTTGCATAAGAGAAAGGAACCTTCTAAGATGAATCAGACATACGTTGGCACCTTAGGCTTGGCCATATTAACCTTAGTAGGATTCAGAGGTTGATAGCCGATGGGCCCCTGGGTTCATTGGTGGTGGAGGAACTCCTGACCTGTGAGTCATGCTTGGAAGGTAAGATGACTAAGAGGCCTTTCAAGGCTAAGGGGTATAGGGCCAAAGATGTGTTAGAACTGATTCATTCTGATTTGTGTGGTCCTATGTCAATCCAGGCTAGAGGTGGCTTTGAATATTTCGTCACCTTCAATGACAATTATTCAAGATATGGGTACATTTACTTGATGCACCGCAAGCCTGAATGCTTTGAAAAGTTCAAAGAATTCAAGGCTAATGTGGAGAAACATCGAGGTAAAAGTATCAAGACACTGCAATCAGATCGTGGTGGCGAGTACCTCTTTGGAGAGTTTAGGACTTTCCTATCAGAAGCTGGGATTCAGTCCCAGCTAACTGCACCCGGTACACCCCAATAGAACGGAGTTGCAGAAACAAGGAATATAACTCTTATGGGAATGGTTAGGTCAATGATGAGCTATTCAGACCTACCTGATTCATTTTGGGGATACGCTCTAGAAACGGCAGTGTACATACTAAACTTGGTTCCATCTATGTTAGTCCAACATACTCCCACATAACTGTGGACTGGGCGCAAGCCCAGTCTAGCACATGTTCGGATTTGGGGTAGTCCAGCACCTGTGTTGAAGGGAGATACTGATAAGTTGGAATCTCGCACGGAGGTACATCTGTTCGTAGGCTATCCTAGAGGAACGATGGGTGGTCTATTCTATAGTCCTTAGGATCAGAAGGTAATCGTTAGCACGAATGCCAGATTCTTAGAGGAAGACTATGTGATGAACCATAAGCCCAAGAGTAGACTAGTGCTTGAAGAGTTAAGAGGGGAAGTTCCAACCTTAGGACCAATTGTACAAGAGGTCACACCACAAGTCACTGCACCGCGTGTCACTGAGGATACACAGGTGGTGCCTCGTCCCAGTGGGAGGGTTGTCAGACAGCCTGAAAGGTTCATATTTTTGGGAGAGTCTTCGGACTTGGTCTTTGGCAAACATGAACCGGATCCCTGGACCTATGACGAGGCCCTCCAAGATAAGGATGCAGATTCTTGGCAAAGGGAAATGAACTCGTAGATAGAATCAATGGATTCTAATCACGTCTGGGAGTTAGTAGAACCACCTAATGGTGTAAAAGCCATTGGATGCAAGTGGATCTACAAGAAAGAGAGGATCAGACGGGAAGGTTGAGACCTACAAAGCTAGGCTTGTTGAGAAAGGGTACACTCAGAAAGAGGGTATCGATTATGAGGAGACCTTTTCGCCGATAGCCATGATTAAATTGATCCGGATTCTCTTTTCTATTGCAGCTCATATGGACTATGAGGTATGGAAGATGGACGTCAAGACGGCTTTCCTTAACGGAAGTCTTGAGGAGATCATCTACATGCAGCAACCAGAAGGGTTCATTGCAAAGGGCAAAGAGCATCTAGTGTGTAAGCTGAATCGGTCCATTTATGGATTGAAGCAAGCTTCAAGATCTTGGAACATCCGCTTTGATGAAGTAATCCAGTCATATAGATTTACTCAAAGCCCAAATGAGTCATGTGTATACAAAAGATGTGACGGAAACGTCGTGGTGTTTCTTGTACTTTACGTAGATGACATTTTGTTAATTGGCAATAATGTCAAAGTGTTATCAGACATAAGGGCCTGGCTATCAATGCAGTTTGATATGAAGGACATGGGAGAAGCGGGACACATCCTTGGGATCAAAATCATAAGGGATCGCTAGAAAATGTTGTTGTGCTTATCCCAAGCTTCATATGTTGACGCCGTCTTGTCTCGTTTTAGCATGGAAAACTCCAAGAAGGGTTTCCTACCCTTCAGGCATGGGGTTCCTCTATTCAAGGAGATGTGTCCGAAAACATCAAAGGAGATAAAGGAAATGAATGATGGTTCCTTTAGCATGGGCTATAGGAAGCCTCATGTTTGCTAAAAATGAGACCGGATATCTGCTTTGTCGTGGGTATAGTTAGCAGATATCAGAGTAACACAGGTCAAGGAAATTGGATTGCGATAAAAGCTTATATTAATGCCTGAGAAGGACTAAGGATTATAAGTTGGTTTACCAGGCAGACCAATTCCCTATGGCTTATACGGATACAGACTTCTAGTCGGATAGGGGCAAACGTAAGTATTCCTCAGGGTTTTGTGTTTACTTTTGGAGGTGGAACCATAGGTTGGAGGAGTGTCGCGTAGCGGTTGCGTGACGGACTCCACCATGGAAGCTGAGTAAAGTGGTAGCCTTTGAGGCAGCCAAAAGAAGCTACATGGTTCAGGAACCTCTAGATGGACTTCGATGTGATTTCTGGTTTGCTCAAAGCTATCACATTTTATTGTGATAAACAATGGTGCAGTTGCAAACTCGAAGGAATCACAAGCCCATAAGCCGAGTAAACACATAGAGCGCAAGTACCACCCAGGTGAGGAAAAGGCTGTTGTTGCCTAGATTACATCAGAGGACAACCTGGGAGATTATTTCACTGAGGCCTTGATAGCGAAAGGTTTAGGCATGTGGAGATTCAGGGAGTTAGATGTATGACATTTTGAGAACAGCAATGTCTTTAAATATAAGTGTGAGATTGTAAGATGTGTATACTAAAAGACATGATTTCTTTATATGAACATCTTCATTTTGAAAAGAGAATCACAACTACACTAGGTGCTTGTTTATAATAGTACATGCACGAAGTCCAATTACTTTGCGTTGTAGATAACATGGTGTGTGGTGTTATACGGAAGATCATGTTATCAGTTCCTTGTTTAGTATAAATAAGAGGCTCACAACCGAGATGGAATTGGACAACCCATCAGAATGGTTGTAATGTAATTAGGTGTGGTTGGTCTTGACCATAGAATTACACTAGTGTGCTTTGAGTACATTAAGCAGGACCAAAACCCGAGGTTATCCAATTTGTACTGACTCGATAATTGGATAGGACCTTAGTTTATATTATGGAGTATGATCCCTTAATCTCGAAATAATAATGGGCATATATTATTAATTATTGATGGGCCCGGTAAGTTGGGAGATAATATTAATAATATGATGTATTGTTGATTATTGACGGAATCTGTGTCCTAGTTAGTCGGGATGATGATGCCCCCTTGATGAGCTCAAAAGGTTCATCGTGCTAAACCCTATAGGTGGATTTGATCCGGCACGATGACAAGGTTGAGTGGTACTAGTCAAGGATCCAGAGGTTAATTAATTTGAATTGTCAGTAATTTAAATTAATTAATGGGCATTCAAGATCTTAAACATGGGGGATGGATGACTCGTAATATGTGGAGCCCATATGAAAATATGGGAGTTGGTGAGGAAGTTCAATTAAGATCCTTTAGTGGAATTGATCTTAATTAATGGATCGGGTTTAGATGAATTGGTGGGCCAAGATCCAACTCCTCCTCTTAGTCCCTACCTTATCCTTATAAATACCCTATGAGATCAAGAAACCAAGGTTAGACAATCCAATTAAACCACCCAAGGCTTCCTCTCTTCTCTCTCTCAATTTTCTCTCTCTTAGGGCGCCGAATAGGGAAAGGAGAACTTCTTCATCTTCTTCTCACTTTTCTTCTCCTTGGCTGCTGTTCTCTACAGAGGATAGGGAGGATCTTCTCCTCCTTTTGGTGGTGAACAACGAGGAGAAGGGAGGCCGGTGAGAGACGCACAAGGCAGGGCCGGGGGCGGCTTTGGTAGCCGGCGGCGCTAGGTTGAGAGGAGAAGGTGAGCAGCCGGTTTTGGGTTAAGGAAGAAGGAGATACTTCTTCTTCTTCTTTGGTCTCCTCTCGAATGTTGCTACTGAGGCGGCAAGCCCTTGGAGGCTCCGACGGTCGGCGGCGCAAGGGAGAGGGAGAGAAGGGCCGGCGACTTGAATCCTAGAGGCTAGGGTTTGGTCAGCTAGAAGAAGGGATTGTTTGGTGCCTCGGTGATCTCGGTTCTGTTGGGACCGGGTGCATGTCGACAAGGATACGGGTTCGTAAAATTTTAAATTTTTACGTGCAGCGGAAGAATTAGCATAAAATAATTTCCTAAATTATTTTAACCACGTATCTAGCATGCAACCTTATGATGTGTTGACATAATCATAAATTAAAACTTTGCGGAAAAGTAAACTAATTTACTAAGTACATTGCGTAACTCGGAGTAAGGGGCGAGATCCAACCGTAGCGTCCCTTGGAAGCTTCGCCTCTATTCGCGTCCACGCCGAGTTCTCTTCGGGATGACTTCGCAAAGTCACGAGTTTTGTGCCAACGAGAACTACTAGATCCTCTAAAGGCACAACTAGAGGAACAAGAGAAAAGATAGGAAACTCACCAACAAGAAACGGAATCTAAATTCCGGGAAGAGAGGAGTTGTGATCCACGTCTTCTTCTTCTTGTCTTGGCTTCTCCTTCTCCTTGATAGCTCACGGCAACCAACCCCAAGGGAAGAAGTGCGCCGGCCCTAGGTGGATGAAGGGGCGCCGGCCCTAGTTGCCTCAAGGGGCGCCGGCCCTAGGGTTGAGAAGGGGAAAAGGGAGGAAGAGAATAAGAGAGAGAGAGGGAGAGGATTAACTCTTAATCAACTTAATTGATTGGAATTGAAGGCTAGCCTTTGGTTCCTTTATATAGTAACCTCTCCCTTGCTAAGTCTCCTCTTTAACGGAATTAACGGAATTAATTTTCATAAAAAATTTATCTTATAAATTTTCTTATGAATAATTCCGTTATGCCTAGTTTTATTATAACTAACTTTATAATAAAACAAATTATTCTCTTCTTTAATTATGAAATAAATTTTATAAGAAATTTATAATTTTTCTTTTAGTGGAAAAATCAATTCATAATTGATTTTATAAAATTAAAATAAACCATTCCACGGATTATTTTAATTTCCAAAAAAGAAATAAATTTCTATAAATTTATTTATATAAATTTCTTTATGCAAATTTATTTATCCATAATTTATAAAACAAATCGTGCTAGATTTATTTTAATCAATTAAACCAAATTAATTGGTTTTCTCCCTTTTAAGTGGCCGGCCAAACCAAGGGGGTTTGGCACCCTCCTTGGCCGGCCAATCAAGCCGCATCCATCGCGAATTAAACTCATTTAATTCGCCCAATAAGCCTTCAAAAGACTTAGCCAATTTTAGCTTCCATTGCGCCTCTGATTAACTCAGATTCGACTTATTTCTCTTGATCGGAAAATCCAATTTTCAACTCGTTTTAAATCCCTCGGATTACTCGTAGTGCGTGTGACTAAATAGGCTTTCGATTTATGTTGGCCGTCTATAATCAACTAATTATAGAACGATCATGAGTGGCACCTAGTAGTACATCATGACCCCCAATTAATCGAAAGATCAACGGTTTGACCTCAGAAGTAATTCTGAAACCTTTCAGCAGCTCTAATGAATCGTGCCCCATTCCCTTCACCACCTTATACCCACTTGGTTCAGGACATAGTCTGTTTGTGTCAGTCCCCACTAGACTGACTACGTCACACCTAGCCCAAGTAGTGTCTTTCTCGTCCTTTGGATTTCTAATTACTCTCATGTATTTAAGAGACTCGCACTCTAAACATGATTTACTCTGGCCAGAGGTTTTGAGTAACAATCCGACGATAGGCCTGGGTATACATCTCCTCGCAAGGAGTGGTGAATCCTTTGTAGGCTGTTCAAACATCTTCGGGCACTTCGGCTCATACCCAATCATCCTGGGTCCACACCTCCTTGGAGATGCTTGCATAAGATGTTAAAGTATAAGTCTCTATGACCAAGATGAGTTGAACACCACAAGTCAAAGGAACATCGCACTTAAGCTGCAGTAAGAACTTCATTGACATATCTTTATAGATAACCATATGAAGTTTTATAGCTAGTCACTCCAATGAATTAGTTCCCTTAACTAGCATCCATGTTTATCTCCGGACATCCCAATGTCACTAGCCAGTGAGAATCAGCTGATTAGAGAATAACCCATGCTAGTCTCAACAGAATCGATAGTGTCCGTTTTTATCAATTCATCGATTAGGGATAATTTCAATACTTCACAATTGCACATTAGAGATAATCACTAGTTGTGATCCTATCACAAATTCTCTTATGCTGTGAGTTGTATTGCGGACATTCAGTAGATGAGTTTAAGATCCCAATCAAATACACAAAACATGTATACTCAAATAGTGAATTATCATTTATTAATATAAATGTTTACATCATAAGGCGATTGCCTTAGGACACTTCTCTCATATCACTAACAAACTCCCACTTGGCCTAATGCCAATCGCTACGGTATCCAATACCACAGGCTCTAACATGACCCTCAAACTTGTTCTGAGGCAAGGCCTTAGTTAAAGGATCCGCTAAATTCCTTTCAGTGGGAATTTTCTCAATTTGTATATCATTCCTACTTATAATCTCTCTGATCAGATGATAGCGGCGAAGCACGTGTTTGGATCGTTGATGAGACCTTGGTTCATTTGCTTGTGCAATAGCTCCATTGTTGTCGCAGTAAACCGGCACTGCTTCATCAATGGTTGGAACCACATCAAGTTCTGAGACGAACTTCTTGATACAAACTGCTTCCGTGGTAGAATCCGCTACAGTGTCTTGTTTGGAACTTTTCCAACTTACTGCGCCTCCGTTCAAAGTAAATACGTATCCAGACTGCGATTTGGAGTCATCCTTATCTGTCTGGAAACTGGCATCTGTATACCCACGTATTACCATATCTCCTTCTCCATATATTAGGAACACATCCTTAGTTCTTCTTAAGTACTTAAGGATTATCTTGACAGTCGCCCAATGATCCATTCCTGGATCCGACTGGTATCTGCTTGTGACGCTCAAAGCATACGATACATCGGGCCTTGTACATAACATAACATACATGATAGATCCTATCGCGGATGCATAAGGAATCTTATTCATGCAAATCCTCTCGTCTTCTGTGCGCGGGCACATTGACTTTGAAAGGTTGATCCCATGCCTGATGGGAAGGTAACCTTTCTTGATTCCGACATGCTAAACCTTTTTAGCACTCGGTCTATATATGTAGACTACGAAAGACCAAGCAACCGTTTTGATCTATCTCTATAGATTCTAATCCCAAGGATATAGGTTGCTTCTCCCAGGTCTTTCATGGAGAAAGTTTTGGACAACCAAATCTTAACTGTCTGTAAAACTGATATATCGTTTCCTATAAGTAATATGTCATCAACATATAATACTAGGAATACGACTGAACTCCCACTAACCTTCTTGTACACACAAGGTTCGTCAGAATTTTGTGAGAAATCAAACTCTTTGATTGTCTCATCAAAACAGATGTTCCATCTCCTAGATGCTTGCTTCAGTCCATATATGGATCGTCGAAGCTTGCATACTTTGGTTTTATCAACCGATGTGAAACCTTCAGGTTGTATCATGTATACATCCTCAAGCAGGTTTCCGTTAAGGAAAGCTGTTTTCACATCCATTTGTCATATCTCATAATCATAATGAGCTGCTATGGCTAGGAGCATCCGAATGGATTTAAGCATAGCTACTGGAGAATAGGTTTCGTCATAATCAATTCCTTATTTTTGACGATATCCTTTTGCCACTAATCTAGCCTTAAAGGTAACTACATTACCTTCCATGTCGGTTTTCTTCTTGAAAACCCACTTGCACCCTATGGGCTTAATCCCTCCAGGTGGGTTAACCAAGTCCCATACTTGGTTTTCATACATGGAATCCATTTCCGACTTCATGGCTTCAAGCCATTTGTCTCTTTCTGAACTTTTCAGAACATCTTCATAACTGATAGGTTCGTCATCGCTTATGAGTAACACGTCGTTCGATTCACTTATGAGAAATCCATATCTCTCTGGAATATTGCGTGTCCTATCAGACCTACGAAGAGGTGGTGTTGTTTTATGTTCAACTGATTGCTCATCATTATGAGGTATTGGTTGTGGGTCTAGACTAGGTGTCTCTGTAATGTCTATTGGAGTTTCTTGAACTTCATCAAGTTCAATCCCACTCCCACTGTTTTCTTGTAAAAGAAATTCTTTCTCTAGAAATACAGCATGCCTTGAAACAAACACCTTTTGTTCCAAGGGATGATAGAATTGGTAACCCTTCGTTTCCTTAGGGTATCCAATAAATAGACATTTATCAGACTTAGCATCCAATTTGTCTGATACAGTCTGCTTCACATAAGCGGGACAACCCCATATCTTAAGATGAGTTAAGTGGGGTTTCTTACTATTCCATGTCTCATATGGAGTAGTAGAGACTACCTTGGTCGGGACTCTGTTTAGCAAGTAAACAGCTGTCTTAAGTGCATAGCCCCAAAAGGATTTTGGAAGAGTTGCATGATTCATCATCGACCTAACCATGTCCATCAAGGTTCGGTTGCGCCTCTCAGATACACCATTATGCTGTGGTGTATACGGCGGAGTCCATTGGGACAGTATCCCATTGTCCCTAAGATAATCTTGAAACTCTTGACTTAAGTATTCACCACCCCGATCGAATCGAAGTATCTTAATACTTTTGCCAAGCTGTTTCTCTACTTCATTTCTGAACTCTTTGAATTTCTCAAAAGCTTCAGATTTGTGTTTCATCAAGAACACATACCCGAATCGTGAGTGATCATCGATAAAGGTGATGAAGTAGCTATAGCCTCCTTGTGCAAGAGTTGACATTGGTCCACATACATCAGTATGTATGAGACCAAGCAATTCTCCCACTGGATTACCTTTTCCGGAAAAGGGTAATTTGGTCATCTTGCCTTTTAAGCATGATTCGCATGTATCAAATGAACCGGGTTCAAATGATTCCAAAATTCCACATCGGTGTAATTCGATCATGCGTTTCTTACTTACATGGCCAAGACGACAATGCCAAGTGTAGGAGTCTATTCGATTATCTATTCGAGCACGTTTGTTGCTTACTTCAATATTGAAAACGTCACCGGATAAATCTAACGTGTAGATACCATTGCATAAAGTTCCATTCCCATAAAGAATGTCATTTAAAGTTATGTAACAACAATTGTTACTAAAAGTTAAATGATAACCCTTTTCATTCAAACATGAAATAGATACAATGTTCTTTATTAACGAAGGAACAAAATAACAATTATCCAATTCTAAGACACGTCCAGTAGGGAGCTTCAGCAAATATGTTCCGATGGCAACAGCAACAATCTTTGCTCCATTTCCAACTCGCATATTTGCTTCTCCTTTATCGAGTCTTCTTCTATTCCTTAGCCCCTGTATGTCATTACATATATGTGAGCTACACCCAGTATCAAGTACCCAGGTATTTGAGGAAATAGAGTGACATTCAATAACGAAGATACCTGAAGAGAAAGGGGCATCGGATGCCTTATTCTTCAAGGACTCAAGATAAGCGTTGCAGTTTCTTCGCTAGTGACCCTCCTTGCCACAATGATGGCAAGTTCCCTTTGGTTTCTTTTCAGTCTTCTTTGCCTTTTTCTTCTTCCCTTTGTTCTGTTCTTTAGCCTTCCTCTTAGAACCTTTCTTCGAGGAACCAACTAACAGTACCGCCTTTTGATCCGGCTTTACAGAAGGCTCTACAGTCTTCAGCAGGTTGAGCAACTCAGGAATGGTGGTCTCTAGTTTGTTCATCCGATAGTTCATCACAAATTGTGAATAACTTTTGGGCAAACAACTCAGAATTAAGTCAATACTTAGTTCATGATCCATTGCAAAACCGAGTGTGCTCAGTCGCTCAATGTACCCCAACATCTTTAACACAAACTGCGAGGCAGAAGTGCCTTCCTGCATCTTAGTGGTGAAGAGGAGTCTGGAGACTTCGAACCTTTCGGATCTCGCCTGCTCTTCAAACAACTCATGAAGATGGAAGATGATGGTATAAGCATCCATATGCTCATGTTGCTTTTGCAACTCAGGTACCATAGAGGCTAGCATGATGCAACTCGCAAGTTTAGAATCGGTCACATGTTTCTGATAGGCCATTAGCTGGTCTGGAGTTGCACCTTCTGGAGGAGGGTTAGGAAGTTGATTTTCAAGGACATAAGCAATCTTCTCTGCCTTGAGGACTATCCTCAGGTTTCGAAGCCAGTCCATGAAGTTAGGCCCAGTTAGTTTATTGGTGTCCAAGATGGAACGCAAATTCAGAGAAGACATGATCGAGTGATTAACCTAGAAATACAAATTGAGCTTATGTGAGAAGAATGATTAAAGAATGTATCAATATACATAAATAAAATCCTATTTGGTTTTCAAATTGAATAACCCTTTTTATCAATTCGGGAGATTGTAGGAACATCTCCAAATAGGTTGATATCCAACCATAGATAAGAATAACCATGGCTGTGGCCATCAAGTCATTCTTAGCCATGAAGGTAGGTAATTATACCGATTACACATCACATATATGTAACTATCACTTCATGCTATCAACTGATTGAATGTTTGCATAAATCATTGGGTTGTTAACTCATTAACAAGTATGCATCATTATACATAGCACCCAACTGCACCTCTCTTTACATCGACCTTGGCTGTGGCACAACAAATCGATGCTCCAAGCTTAAGGCTGACCCATTAATCAAGAAATAGTTTTTAATATGGTTGGAGCTCATTCAATCGTTTAGTCAGGCTTGGATGTGTCCAACAACCAAAACTAAGGATTGACCTCTAACTCCAACTATATTATTCATAAACTAATTCCATGGTTTGAACATGTTGAGGTTCAAGCTGGGCATGGATGTGTCCATCAACCCAAACGAGAAACAAAACTTCGATTCTAACCATATTAATGGAAGGTGTTGGCCTTAATATTTTGTAAGGGGTTTTGGGTCTCATCCTTTCTTTCTAAGCACATTCATGACATTATGTCATGACTAACGATTTCCTTAATAAAGTATGTATGTGACTTAAGTTATCAAGTCTCATTAATTGAATTAGGAACCGGATTTCCTAATTCTAATTTCATACTTTATTAAAGGAATTGTTTTGGGACACAATTTCCTAAATTGTCATAATCAATTTCGGAAATAATATGTTCAAGACTTTGATTTCTCTAAATCAAAACTTATTAAATTAAGAGACAATTCCCTTAATTCAACCACATATTATTTTCATGAAAATCTCAATTAAGAACTCTATAGGAAACCATTTTCCTAATTAATTTTGGAGACAACAATATGTAAGAGCATCACCTCTTAAAGCATATTTTATTCATGGATTTAATTAATTACAACAAATCGTTTTCTAAGGGTGGCTCCCCGAGGCTCAGATACCCAAAGAAAAGTAATTTGTCGTAAATCCAATTTGGTCCGCTTCGGAAGCGCAACCAAATTAAACATGACAATTTCATTTAAAATTGGGGAAATTAAATTACAACAACTAACTTTAAATTGGACGGCTCCCGAGGCTCAATCCAAAATAAAGAATTTTGTTGTCAATTTAAAAACCAATTTAAATTTAATTGTCAATTATTGTCCATAATTTTGTCTAGACTTTCTTGAAAGAAAGTGCCCAAAATTGCGAGATTTCATAATAGGTTTTCAGAATAATTGTAAGTTTCTGGTACAAAGAAAACTTACATATTTCCAAAGTTGGAAAATTTCTAAAATAGAAAATTTCCAAAATTGGAAAGTTTTCAAAGATGGGAAGTTTTCACAATTATTATAAAATTTTTAGAAACTAGGATATTTCAAAGTTTGCGAAATTTCATGAGGATTTCCAAACTTAGAAATTCCTAAATCTAAAATTTATTATAATTGGAAAGTTTCCATAATTGAAAATTTTTTCCAAATTGAGATTATGACAAAGTTTTCCGCAAACAATTATATGATCATGTCGAACACTAACCGGCTCTGATACCACTGTTGGGACCGGGTGCATGTCGACAAGGATACGGGTTCGTAAAATTTTAAATTTTTACGTGCAGCGGAAGAATTAGCATAAAATAATTTCCTAAATTATTTTAACCACGTATCTAGCATGCAACCTTATGATGTGTTGACATAATCATAAATTAAAACTTTGCGGAAAAGTAAACTAATTTACTAAGTACCTTCCGTAACTCGGAGTAAGGGACGAGATCCAACCGTAGCGTCCCTTGGAAGCTTCGCCTCTATTCGCGTCCACGCCGAGTTCTCTTCGGGATGACTTCGCAAAGTCACGAGTTTTGTGCCAACGAGAACTACTAGATCCTCTAAAGGCACAACTAGAAGAACAAGAGAAAAGATAGGAAACTCACCAACAAGAAACGGAATCTAAATTCCGGGAAGAGAGGAGTTGTGATCCGCGTCTTCTTCTTCTTGTCTTGGCTTCTCCTTCTCCTTGATAGCTCACGGCAACCAACCCTAAGGGAAGAAGTGCGCCGGCCCTAGGTGGATGAAGGGGCGCCGGCCCTAGTTGCCTCAAGGGGCGCCGGCCCTAGGGTTGAGAAGGGGAAAAGGGAGGAAGAGAATAAGAGAGAGAGGGAGAGGATTAACTCTTAATCAACTTAATTAATTGGAATTGAAGGCTAGCCTTTGGTTCCTTTATATAGTAACCTCTCCCTTGCTAAGTCTCCTCTTTAACGGAATTAACGGAATTAATTTTCATAAGAAATTTATCTTATAAATTTCATATGAATAATTCCGTTATGCCTAGTTTTATTATAACTAACTTTACAATAAAACAAATTATTCTCTTTCTTTAATTATGGAATAAATTTTATAAGAAATTTATAATTTTTCTTTTAGTGGAAAAATCAATTCATAATTGATTTTATAAAATTAAAATAAACCATTCACGGATTATTTTAATTTCCAAAAAAGAAATAAATTTCTATAAATTTATTTATATAAATTTCTTTATGCAAATTTATTTATCCATAATTTTAAAACAAATCGCGCTAGATTTATTTTAATCAATTAAACCAATTAATTGGTTTCTCCCTTTTAAGTGGCCGGCCAAACCAAAGGGTTGGCACCCTCTTTGGCCGGCCAAACCAAGCCGAACCATCGCGAATTAAACTCATTTAATTCGCCCAATAAGCCTTCAAAAGACTTAGCCATTTTAGCTTCCATTGCGCCTCTGATTAACTCAGATTCGACTTATTTCTCTTGATCGAA
>JAGFNQ010002006.1:0-36379 GCA_024364735.1 Boesenbergia rotunda | reverse complement strand
AGGAGGAGCCTAGGTAAAGGGGGAGCATGGTGGCTCCATTCTTGGCATAAGGGGAACCTTGGAAAGGTTCTTAAAATGCCTTTGTAAGTCCAATGTAGGGGGAGCCTTGGGATTGGTTTTAAAAAGCCCGTTTTGGTAAAAATCCTAAGTCTTGGGAAGATTAGGTGTGGGATGCCTTGGGATAGGATCCATGATTGTTTGCATTTGCATATGCATTGGCGGTGTAAGTCCAAGGTGGAGCCTTGGCAACGTAAGGCCAAATGGTTGTTTAGCATTGTTATTGCTATTTATTGCTATTTGTTTTCCCTAACTTAAACATATTACCAAACATCAAAAAGGGGGAGATTGTTGGGGGCAATCTATGGTCTGGAGTGCCCATGTGTTTTGATGTTTGGGCAAAGAGTATAAGTTAGGTTTACCCTTGTGTATTTAATATGTGTATTGGAGTGTGCAGGTCTTGCAGGTTACACATATTGACTTGGCTAGACAGCTTCGGAAGCGGTGAAGGGTGGCATGGAGGCAAGCCGTGGGCTTATGTGCGCACCTGAGCGACTATGGATAGCAGGGACGATGAGCCTATTGGTGCAGGCAGCACCTAAGTCAAACCTGGGTTTTGATAATAGCAAAGGGTTCAGAAGTTAAGATGTTATTGTGATCTAACTTGTTCACTGAGTGTGCAGGAAGAAGTCCTAGGTACACTAGGCAAGAAGTCCTGGTAAAGGGCTGGGTAAAGAAGTCCTGGTCAAGGACAGGGCAAGAAGACCTGACCAGAAGTCGGGCAAAGAAGTCCTGGTCGAGGACTGGCCAAGAAGTCCTGGCAAGGGCTGGGCACTGAAGCCCTGACCGGAAGTTGGGCAAGAAGACCTGACCGGAAGTTGGGCACGAAGACCTAGTCAGGGGGATTGGACAAAAGTCCAACCGGAGGAGCCGGTTGGCAAAAGGTAAACTCTCCTGAGAGGAGTAGGTGAGGATGCGCTCCCCGTCGAGGGAACAGTAAGCGTCAGTTCGACGTAGGATTCCATTTAGGAGACCCGAAGTCAGAACCAAGACAGCTACGGCTGTAACGAATGTTCATTATGTTTTGGGACTAACCTAAGTTGCAGGGTCGAAGGACTGGTCGTCTACAAGTGAGGGACTTCACTGGGCCTAGGCGCCCGAATGGACACAGGCGCCCGAATGGGCTCAGGTGCCCGTATGGATACGGGCGCCCAAGAGTGAAGGCAAAACCCAATATATAGCTGCGAAGCCTCTGGACCAAGCCAGATCAGGCGCCCGTGAGGTCACGAGTGCCCCCATCAGCTCAGGCGCCCAAGTGGAGGTGGATAAGAGCTGACCGAGCCCGCGAATAAGGATTCGCGCAGGGAAGGGCACGTGTTAGGCGCCCCCAACGTCACAGGCGCCCGTATGAGCACTATAAAAGGGGGCTCACCCCCAAGGCTTCAACATCCATTCTTTCCAACGCTCCAAACACTTTCGCTCACGCGCTGTGCTCCGGCAAAGTTCCATTTCGAGATTTCAGTGCCGATGACGACCCTCTGCTCTGGAATTCGATCCATCTCGGGCGTCGGTAAAGTTTCAATTTACGAAAGTGTTGTAATTTAGTTTTCAAATTCTATATCTGTACTATCAATCTGTAATAATCTTTCCGAATATAGAATTGCCCAAAGTAAACGGTCAAGGACCGTGGGCCTTGGAGTAGGAGCCGACCGCGACTCCGAACCAAGTAAAAAATTGACTTGTGTTCTCGTGCACTTTATCTTTTTCCGCTGCGTATATTCTTTAACTGTCCGAAAATTTGTTAACGATATTCACCCCCCCCTCTATCGTTTTCTTCGATCCAACAAGTGGTATCAGAGCGGGTGGCTCAAATTTGGTGCAACCACCAATTTGAGAGTATTTTTCGATTTTTTGAAATAATTTTAAATTTTTTTCGAATTTTTCTCGTTAATCGAGGTTGGTGCAACACCACTCGATCGCTTTCATTTCGATTAATTTTTTCCCGCACTACTAATCCAAGACCAAGTCTTGGGACAAAGTTTCTTTATTTTTGTTTTTTCAGAAATTATTATGGCCATGCAAGAGGGTTTCAGCACAGCCAGACCACCACTCTTCAGTGGAGAAGATTTCTCCTACTGGAAGAGTCGGATGGAAGTCCACCTGAAAACTCAGGTGGATATGTGGATTATTATCCAATCTGGCCTTGAAATCCCCAAGAATGCTGAAGGAGTGGCACAACACTACTCAGAATGGGACGCCTCGCTGAAGAAAAAGATCGAGGCTGATGCAAAGGCAACCCAGACACTGCAATGTGGATTAACCAAGGAAGAACTGAACCGGGTGGGTCCCTTCAACAGTGCTAAAGAACTCTGGAGCAAACTAATTGAACTGCACGAAGGCACCTCCGACACCAGAATCAGCAAAAGGGATCTGTTGCTGAACAGACTCTACACCATAAAGATGAATGAAGGTGAATCAGCAGCACAGCTCCATGCCAGAATCCAGGAACTGATGAACGGCCTGCACACAATCGGTCACAAGATAGAAAATCGTGACCTTATCAGGTATACCTTAAATGCTTTCCCAAGAAATACTCTGTGGGCATCTATGGTAGATGCTTATAAGGTTTCTAGGGATCTTTCAAAAATAAAATTAGATGAATTGTTTTCAGAATTAGAATTACATGAACAGACTAACTGCACTTTGGCCGATAAAGGTATTGCTTTTCTTGCAGGTAAAACCCAAGGAAAGGTAACCCAGAAAAAGCCTCAACCTGCACCCGAGTCTGACTCAGACTCAGACTCAGAAGATAGTGAAGGGGATCGACCCAAGCTGGTTCGGCTAGCCCGTGACTACTACAAGGTGCTGAAGCATTAGACCAATAGAAGGAAAGTCGGGCGAAGAAAGGAAGATCCAGCTGAACCTTCAACCTCAAAGACCAAACCAAATGTGACCTACTATGAATGCAACAAGAAGGGACACTACAAATCAGAATGTCCCAATCTAAAGGAAGCCAAGAAGACTCGAAGGAAGAAGGCTCTTCAAGCCACGTGGGACGAATCTTCCTCCGAAGAAGAAGAAGAGGCCCCACAGTCAAACCTTCTCTCCTTAACCGCTTCAGAAGACATCGACACCGGATCGGAATCGGAGCCGGACAACGGAAGGCTCATAATTTCGGAGAACGGCAAAATAACGGTAAGTGGTTATTCTGAAGTTGAATTATCAAAGTTAATTGCTTACTTATCTCGTAACTTGGCGAAAGCCAAAATCCGAGTCGAGTCCCTCGACAGGAAGTAAAACTCCTGAAAGAGGGAGCTGACTCTAGATCCTTGACCGAGAAGGTTCAAGAAGGAACCTCTACTCAAGTTGAAAAGCTTGAGAAAGAGAACTCCTCCTTGAAAACTCAAGTCAAGGACCTTAGAGCGGCGTTAGAACGATTCACTTCGGGTTCCAAGGGTCTTGACATGATCCTTGGAAAACAGAAGTCCGTTCTAAATCGATCTGGGTTAGGGTATCGAACCAAATCGAGACAACGGTCATACTATGCTGTATTGAACCAATCTAGAGCCAAAAGTTCAAGCATGGGTACCCAAACTTTGCTTGAACAACCAAGCTGGACCAAACCAGTATTGGATCCCCAAGGACAAGATTCATATCTTGCCTAACCATTATCGTGGCTTTAGTCCAGGGGGAGCCAATTTAAAAACAATTTTTATAATTAGATAAATTTTTTTTAATTTGAATTGCATGCTTGATTGTTTATTTATTTCTGCAAATTATTATGTTTAGACCTAGGACTGGTTAGACTAAGGACTGAAATGATTTAATTGAAATTTGAATAACATAGTATTGGGTGGAGGTGAGATGATAGTACGTTAGGGAAGCCATCTTGGTGGAACTAGCCGAAGCTACCGATCCAAGACCCAAACTAGTTAGACCAAAATCTTTCAAGGAGTAACTTGAAGATGAATTTTCAATAAAAGGCTTTGTCAAGGAAAGGGTTGATGATCCAATAAGGCTACGGCCAAAGAAGGCCTAGTGCCTCGCCAAGACCTGGAAGCCAATTATTGAAAATCAAATTCACTTTACTATTGTCAGATTTGAATCTAACACAAATTTCAATTAATCTTAGATTCAACCATTTTTCAAAATAAATTTAAAACTAATTGGTTTTAAAATTAATTCAACTTTTCAAAATTAATCATGTTTTTTAAAATAAAATCTTTACTTCTGTTAAAACCGTCTCACAAAAACCCATAAGGTTAACATGATTGATAATATAGACCGGGTGAGATGGTTAGGACCTAACTTATCTGGTTTTTGTACTTTTGTCAAGTAAAAACATTGAATCATGCAATTTAGAGCTTGATTGATTTAATCATTGGATGTCAAACCAAGTCAAACAGTCAAACCTGGTCAAACGGTCAAACTGGTCAATAGTCAAAACCTGGTCAGCTCGGGCGCCCGTGACCTGTCAGGCGCCCCCTTCTTTCTCTTCGACCAAGACAGCAAAAGTTGTCAACCCTACCCATCTGACCCGGGCGCCCGTGACCTATCGGGCGCCTAGGTCTTTGTCTTCATCCAAGGCAGTCAAGTCTGCCAAAAAGCTGCCACTGACTCGGGCGCCCGTGACCTTACGGGCGCCCCAATGAACTCGGGCGCCTGGCCCTTCACGGGCGCCCGTATAACAGTATATAAGGAGCATGGCTCCTTCTTCTTCCCCCACACCAAAACCAAAACCTTCCTTCACTTCTCTTCTTCCCAAGGCGCCCGGACGCTCCTTCCTCGTCTTCAAATGCTCTACTTCAAAAATGCCGCCCCGGTATCAATTTTATTTTGCATTTTTCAAGCAATTTCCTTTTTCCTTACTTTGCTTATTAAATGCTCAATTTTCTTTTACATATTTAGAAAACGTCGCGTCTCTCAACCCAACCCCGTGGCCGAACCTAGCCCGACCCGAGGTTCCCCAACTAGAGTTGTTTAATAAGTTTGCCCAAACAACCTATAAGCCTATTAAGACTAGCTTCCTAAATAGGCAATTCTTCACCCAATCTTGCCCATTAGCCATGGACGCAATCAATTTCTATCAACTGGATCATCTAGTCTTCTGCACACATTCTGTGAACTCGACCCTGTGTGCAGAATTTTACAATAACCTAGTCAAGATTGATGACCTACTCTACACTACCACAGTACAAGGCACTCCCCTAACCATTTCTCCAACCCTGTTTAATCGGTTTCTCGGACTACGACAGTCGCAGTCTACCTTCTCTTGTTATCCTCCGGCCGACCCTCCCTTCGCACCCCCCTATTCGCACATTACTCTAGATACTCTTTACTCCTATTTCTTTGGAGATGTGTGAAATCCGTTGGCTCGGCGATTTCAATCCGTTGACCTTCGAGTCCAGGACTATGCCCTCTACCGAGTCATAGTTCGTTGTGTACTCCCACTTACCACCCGAGATGTCGCGACCATGCGACCATTTCACACCTTTTTACTCTACGCCATGATTCATCAGTTAGATATCGACATAGGCCTCCACATATTCCACACCATCATCTACGCATCAAGCGTATCTACTCACGATCGAGTACGTACGCCCTACTGCCACATCATCACCGCCCTTCTTCACCACCATGGTCGCGACATCACTGCCGGAGAGATTATTTCGATGACTGAGTTCGATGAAATAGGGATTAGAAATTTTTCTTTAGCGGGGATAGACGTTTCGGCCACGGGGGTCCTAGCATGGAGACGGGAGAGGGCGAGACGACAGGACGACTCCGACGAGGAGGTGGAGGTAGACGTAGCTGATCTCGCAGCCGAGATCAACGAGCACTTACAGGAGCCTCCCCCACCGACTACCGACCAGCGCATCACATCATTGCAGACGGAGTTACACAGTCTCAGGGAGGAGGTCGAGGCCTATCACATCGAGCACATGGACGCCCTCCGAGCCAATCGAGAGATAAGCGACCACAATACAATGAAATGATGTCGCTGCTTCGATCTTGGCAGCCTGGCCCATCTGACCATCCTGGCCCTTCTTTCTAGATCATTTTCAGCCTATTTTAGTGCATTGTGGACTATTTGACTATCCCTACTGAGTAGGGTTGACTTGTATTTGACTCGTACTTGACTTGCACTTGACTTTAGTTTGACTTTTCTGGTCCTACTATTGACCAGATGAATCTTATGCATTTATCTCGTTGATTACTTGCCATTTCAATTAGTATGCTAAGTCAATTGTGATGTTATGCTTAGTAGAATAGGACTGCTCTACTTGTTTCTTTTTAACTGCTTTTTCTTATCTGATATTTATTTGAAAAATCATTTTTATCTTGAAATTTAAAATGATTTTCTGACATAGTTTTTTTAAAAAAAACTTACCCCCTTCAAAACTAGGGCTTTTTCGCAAATGGACTTAGCTTAGGCCCTAACCCTAGAACTGCATGCACCTATAGATCTAGAATCCAGCATCTCACAAGCATCTTAGGGTACTTTTGATTGATAAACCTAGACTGAGTTGAGATGCTTAGGTCTATGCCTTGATTCAAGATGCTTTAAGTCAGTGCATCTACAGTAATTGGGGCAATAAATACCAATTGAACAGTAATCAGGTTAAGTGTCAAGCTTAGAAAATCTAACATGATCAGAACACTTAACATGACTAATCCTAGCGAAAGCTACTATTTATAACAGCTAGTAAGTAGCTAACTGGGTTAGACAGGACCCGAAAGAGAAAATCTAAATTGATTTGGTCTAGTTTATGCTTCGAATTGGTTCAATACAGCATTTTTACGTTCCTTACTCAATTTTTTGCTATATTTTTTGATATATGGCAAAGGGGGAGAGATTGGAAAGGAGAGAAAAAAAGGTTTTAAAATTTAAAATTTTCCAAATTAATTTTTTTTTCAAAAACTTTTATCTCCTTTTTCAAAAAGTAACTTAATTCAAAACTCTTTTTGAAAATTTTTTAAGTACTTAATTCAAAATTATTTTGGAAAATTTTTTAAAGTGTTAAAAACTTCAAAATTATTTTAGAAAATTTTCTAAGTGCTAAAACTAAATGTTTTGGAAAATTTTCTAAGTGCCCAACTCAAAAATATTTTGAAAATTTTTTTCTAACTTGAAAATCCCTTTCGAAAATTTTCTAAGTGTTAAAAACCTAAAAAATCTTTTCATTTTATGATAGACAAGGACTTAGAAATGTTTTCAAAAACCCCATGTATTCTTGAAAAACTCAGGGGGAGAATTTCTTCCAGGGGGAGGAAATTACGTACTTGTTTATTTACTTGCTTCATTAACTTAACTTTTTGAACCGTGTTGCCATAAATCAAAAAGGGGGAGATTGTTGGTGCAGGCAACACCTAAGTCAAACCTGGGTTTTAATAATGGAAAAGGGATCAGAAGTTAAGATGTTATTATGATCTTACTTGTTCACTGAGTGTGCAGGAAGAAGTCCTAGGTACACTAGGCAAGAAGTCCTGGCAAAGGGCAAGGCAAAGAAGTCTTAGTCAAGGACTGTGCAAGAAGACCTGACCGGAAGACGGGCAAAGAAGTCCTGGTCGAGGACTGGGCAAGAAGTCCTGGCAAGGGGCTGGGCACCGAAGACCTGACCGGATGTTGGGCAAGAAGACCTGACCGAAAGTTGGGCACGAAGACCTAGTTAGGTGGATTGGGCAAAAGTCCAACCGGAGGAGCTGGTTGGCAAAAGGTAAACTATTTTGAGAGGAGTAGGTGAGGACGCGTTCCCCGTCGAGGGAACAGTAGGCGTCGGTTCGACCTAGGGCTCCATTTGGAAGACCCGAAGTTAGAACCAAGACAGCTACGGCTGTAATGAATGTTCATTATGTTTTGGGACTAACCTAAGTTGCAAGGTCGAAGGACTGGTCGTCTGCAAGTGAGGGACTTCACTGGGCCTAGGCGCCCGAATGGACACAGGCGCCCGAATGGGCTCAGGCGCCCGTATGGATACGGGCGCCCAAGAGTGAAGGCAAAACCCAAAACATAGCTGCGAAGCCTCTGGACCAAGCCAGATCAGGCGCCTGTGAGGTCACGGGTGCCCCTATCAGGTCAGGCGCCCAAGTGTAGGTGGATAAGCGCTGACCGAACCTGCGGATAAGGATTCGCGCAGGGAAGGGCACGTGTTAGGCGCCCCCAACGTCATAGGCCCCCGTATGAGCACTATAAAAGGGGCTCACCCCCAAGGCTTCAACATCCATTCTTTCTAACGCTCCAAACACTTTCGCTCACGTGTTGCACTCCGGCAAAGTTCCATTTCGAGATTTCACCGCCGCCGCCGACCCTCTGCTCCGGAATTCGATCCATCTCGGGCGTCGGTAAAGTTTCAATTTATGAAAGTGTTGTGATTTAGTTTTCAAATTCTATATTGTACTATCAATCTGTAATAATCTTTCCGAATATAGAATTGCCCAAAGTAAACGGTCAAGGACCGTGGGCCTTGGAGTAGGAGCCGACCGCGACTCTGAACCAAGTAAAAAATCGACTTGTGTTCTCGTGCACTTTATCTTTTTCCGCTGCGTATATTCTTTAATTGTCCAAAAATTTGTTAACGATATTCCCCCCCTCTATCGTTTTCTTCGATCCAACAGAGCCGAGGGGCGCGGACTTTGAGGCATACGTGAAGGATAACATGGAGGCAAGCTGGAGGTTTGTGTGCATCCGAGCGACGGGAGCCAAAGATGAAGAGGGCGCGAAGGCAATAGTCGAGGCTTCTGGTGAGGAGTCAGCTTAGTCGTGAGGGTGCGAGTGCTGAATGATTGTACTCGAGGAATCCTAGGGTTCGAGTGTTGAGAGAAGTGTACTCGGGAAGGGAAACCTTAGGTGTGAGGGTGGACCAGTCGACTGTCCTTGGGGCAGTCGACTGATAAAGGTCACAGGAACTCACAAAAAGGTTTCAACCCTGGACTAGTCGACTGCTCCAGGGGCAGTCGACTGGTAAAGTTGAAAACTAGCCGTTACAACTAGCCGTTGGCTTGCTGTTTGGCTGGGACCAGTCGACTGCCCTGGGTGCAATCAACTAGTGGCGAAGGTTTCAGCTTAGAGTTCTATTTAAGAGAACTCGGTTTGGGCTGGGAGCTCTTGACGAAACAAGCTTGATTAGGGCTTGTTTTGGTTAGGGCTTGTTAGTAGTCTTAGAGCTCAGAAAGTTTAATTGGGTTTGTGGTGAGGTTTCTCCACCCACAAGGAGCTACACGAGCTGGCCGGAGGGCATCCGGGGAGTGATCCGCCGAAGGATCGAGGGATCGTCCACCTCACTGACTGTCGTGGAGTAGGAGCTTCATCTCCGAACCACGTAAATAGGTTTGTTAATGTTGTTTGATTATATTATTATTGTTTCCGCTTGCGCACGCTAACTGATGGACCCAATTTAGCTAGGTTAAAGTTGTCACGAATTGTGGGACCATCAGAATTTAGAATATTTATAAAAATACTGGAAACCCTTTTTGCAATCAAAATCTGAAAATGTAGCAAAGGGGCCACAGGTCGTATTTTTCTCGGAGCTAGTTGTTGTGTTTGATTCGAGCTTGGTTTATGTGTCGTTTGTGTTTTTGGGTTACAAATAAGTGATTGGGTTTTGGGTTGTAATTCGGAATGGAAGCACAAGAAAAAGATAAGGAACTAAACTAATGAGCTAAACAAGCAATAGTGAATGATAACTCAATCGGAGGTGACCCGACTCAACCAAGGGAACTAAATTGATATTAAAAAGGGAACTCAATGGATATCAAATGCAATCTTGATGCTAAACAATTAAATAAGTGCAGAGATGGAAGATTTCGGAACAAACAGGTTTAACACAATTCAATGCATACAAAATTCAGAATTCACACAAGCAATAACTCAACTTAGCTACAAGTTTAGGAAGCTAACCAATGCAAAGAAAATTCAGAGATTCTAAGGATGATATCAATAGATTTCAAAAGCTATCCTACACCTAGAAAACAAGTGAAAACTGATGTGAAAACAATGCCCAAAATAGCTTGGCACGCAAGCTGAAATCTTTGTGCTAAAAACTGAATTTTTGTGCCTAAAACTACTTCTAGCAGTTCAGAAATGCAACTGACTGAATGCAATTTGAAAAGCAAACTATCAATGAAGAACTTGGCACGAATGGATGAAGAAAACCAGACACAAACATCTCACTTTAGACACAAACCGAAAACTAAAATGAATGTGCAGAAATTCAGCAAATTAGCAGAATTGAAATGGAACACTAATTGGATGCAAATTTAAGACTGAATAACTAAGTACAACTGATCAAAACTAGCTTAAGGAGTAGTGAACCTACTGATTCAGAAATAAACTATCCATTCAGACATAAACTGAAGCAATGAAAAGAAGACAGAATCAAAACTGAAAATTCACGAATGAACTTGGCACGCCACAATCCGATTGATACGCAGCAACAAACAAAGAACTAAACTGAAATTAAACTCAATTGATCACTAAACAAGTTTCTATATTACTCTACTTGCAGAACTAAAGCTAAATTACAGCTAACAACTTAAAAATCGTAAATGACAGTAACTGAAAAAGAAATTCAGAACAGAATTCGTGCAGAAATTAAACTACAGCTAAAACACAATGAAACTTAATTATCTAAGCTACTCCTCAACCCTTCTCCAACTCAAGAGCTCCTTGGTCGTCAATCAAGGGAGAACCTCGGACCCGCAAGCTCAACAAATCAGTGGAAGAACTATCTCTGCTACCGAATCAAATCAGCCCCTGCTCAAGCCGAAATCTGCTTCCAATTTCTTCAAACTCGCTGTGGTGGCTTGCGATTGTGATTAGGGAATGATCCGAACCTTCCAAGGAACCCCTCTGGACAGCTCGGATGCAGTGGAGATGGTGCACAACTGAGCTCGCTGAAATCGGATAACAAAGCTGCTGAAACCTCACGCAGCCTTGCTATTGAGCAAGGCCCAATCTGAAAACCTCACTGAGACTCTCTTCACTGACCTAGCTCTTGCTCTAGTGAAGAATTGAGGGATCACGCCTTCGGATGGATGAAGAACATGAAGAACACGATGAACAAGCGAAGGAAGCTACTATTGCGGCGAAGACGTGATGAAGAGGAAGCTGCGCAAAAATTTCCTTAAGTAATTAACATTGGACGGCTCAGATTGAATTGAGGAAATCCAACGGCTGATCTTGCTCTGATTTGAGCCAAACTTTGATGATGATGATCTGGGGTCAGGATCTACCTCGTGGTAGCTCAGATCCTCCAGATGTGCAACGGATGGTCCAAATCATCCTAATCTTTGAATGGACGATCTAGAGCCCTCCGAGCTTGATCTAACGGTTGATTGAGCTCTGATTGGGATGAAACCTTCAGATCTTGATTAGAATGCTTGATCAACCCTAACCCTAGCTCGGATTGCTTCAGATGGTCCCGGATGGCTCAGATCTAGCCGCTTTTGAATCGGACGACCCGGATTAAACGTAAGCTTGATAATTCGATCCGGTTCCACTTCCGACTCAAGTTTGACCCAGTATGCCCTAGGTCCATGAACCTTTCATGCCTACAAAAATAGATCCAAAATTTAGTGGCCAATTAATCCAAATATGTGTAAATTTGCAATTAAGTCCAAAATAAGAGTAAATTCTAAAACCTAGGGCAATTTCACAATTAAGCAATAAAAACATAGGTCAAACATGGATTTTAGCAACTCAAATAATCAATAAAATAGTACTTATCACTAACCTTATAGGTAGAAATCGAAAATTGCTATTCACCCCCTCTAGCAAGACATAAACGATCTAACAGGGGAGAAAGAAAAGGGGCGTGCCCTAATTTAATTAGGGCTATCAACAGAATCGAGATTCTGTCGGTAATATCTCCACGTGGCAAAAAAATGATACCAACCTTAAATAAATCGGTGCCAACCCTAAATTTGGGGATGTGTTCGTCGGTAATTACCGATGGAATCGGTGATTCTATTGGTAATTACCGACCCTAAACCCTAAAACACGCATTATTTCAAAAATGGATTCCTAAATTTTTTGACGAAAATATTTTCCATCAGTAAATATCGATGGAATTATAATTTCGTCGGTAATTTCCTTATTCCACATGTCCATGCATCCAATTGCCGACAAAAATGGAATGACATATCTAAATTTATTGACGGAATTATAATTCTGGGTATTTACCTATGAAATTTATATTCCGTCGATAAATATGATGGAATAAATTTTCCGTCAGTAATTCCATCAGTAATTTCACTATTTCTTGTAGTGTATGGACAAGATGAGTTTGGGATATAAATTTAAGTTCAAGAAGAGCATGATCTCATGCTATAGAGTTCTATAGCTATTAAACTATCCCTAAGTCTAGGAGTAAAATCAAGGTTACAAGGGAGATTATTGTTAATGTTGACCTTGATGAGACAAGCATGACTAAGGCTTTTAAGAAGTCTCGGAAAGTTATTAGAAAGATATTTAGAAAAGTTATCCTTAGTAAATACCTAGTGCACCCAAGGAGCTCCAATAGACATTGAGTTCCTAAGGGTGTGATCTCTTTACACTAGATGAGTATAGGGTATGCCAACCCTAATTAGAAGAGTACTTAAACCCAACCATAGAGAAGCTGATATTTTAGAGCATTTTCAAGGTTTTGTGATATCTTGAAAATGAGAAGTTGATTTTTACCTTTGACGAGTTTATTTTGTGCCAATAAAATTTAAGATATAAAGATTAATCAAATGGGAAAAGTAGGAAAGAATTCAAGAGGATATCATGTTGAGATTTTAGCACATTTTTGATAGACAGGCTTGCCTATGATAAATCGTTAATTTGGCATAGTGATTAGTTAATAATTCTTAGATGAATATCTAGGCATTTTCTTATGAGGAACAACTACCATGTTTGTGTGCCCTATTATATTCCATGATATAATATTATACATCCATATTGTCATGAAAAATGATACATGTCATGTCATACTTGCATCATTCAAGATATAATAGATTTCTTATTGATGTTATGCATTTTATGTATATCATTCACATTTACATGCATTATTTCAATTCGTTATAATTGAGGATAATATGACATTAGTTGGCATCCTAGGTAAATTAGTCAAAGTTAGAATTCCTAGATAGAGATGTATAATTCATTGTTATATGGAAAACCTATTTTACATCTCACAAGACCATATGATGTCTTATATAAATTGAGACACATTAGACACAAGTGAAATGTTAGAATGATGAATTAAGTTTAAGATGCAATTTGATATATCAAAATGAGTTTTGTGTTAACCAATTATGGGGAAAACAAATATGCAAGTCATGTGTAATTAGCCCAAAAATCATCGTTAGAAATTGGTTTTGAAAATCAATTCAAAATTATTTTGAAAAATCTTGATGAAATCTATTTATTGATAGAAATCACTATTAATTAGTTAGACACAAAGTTAGAGTAAAACATTATAATTTTTAATGGTTTTAAATTTTGTATCATTTTTTGAAAATAAGATGTATTTTCATAGAAAAATATGTTTTGTTGATAGTATTAAATATAAATAATGACTATGAAATTTTGTGGGTTGTCAAACATCAAATAATTACATATGAATTTCTGGAATTCGGTCTGAATTGAGTTGAAATTTCAAACACAATAATCAATTGGACATTGTTACCAATCGATTGGTACATACAACAATCCATTGACAGCTAACACCAATCGATCGACACAGACAACAATCAATTGGCAACTGATACCAATATATTGGTAGCTACAGATTTGATCTAAAATGAGTTTATTTTAGTCGATTAAGCCTAGTTTAGGTAATTTAACTATTCTTAAGTCTCTGACTTGGATAAGTATTTAAGAGAAATTTTCTTGATAGAAATGAGAAAGGGATAACTAAAGAAGAATATGTATCGTAGAGAGCGATAAATGGGCTGTAAATATCGCTTTCAAAAAATTCTTCGAATTTGAAAAAGTGAGCCAGTACACAGTGGAAAAATAAAGCTCTAACGCGTTTATTTTTGCTTAGTTCAGAGTCTTGTGATGGCAACTACTCCAAGGCTCACTGTTCTTGACTATTTATTTTGGGCAAATCTATAATTCGTAAAGATGAATTACAAATTTTAAGTATAATGTAAGTAATAGTAAATACAAAATATATCGACAATAGAGAGTAAGAAGAACTGAAATGCGTCTTTGTCAGAGCGACATTTTGACGTTGTTGAATCGTTTCAGCACAACACAGGAGAGCACAAGAGATGTAAAAATTGATCCTAAGTCTCTGGTGGGATAACCCTTATATAGGGTCATACGGGCGCTCATAAGCCTATATAGGTGCCCGTGTTGCTTCGATCCGGCCGCAGATTTATCCTCACTCGACGCCTAATTGCTCTCGGGCGCCTGTGTTGCTAACGTGGAGCCTCTACTCAGTATGCCGCAACTCAGCCGAGCCCTGCAGAGTCACAGGTACACGGGCGCTCGAGTCCCTCTCGGGTGCCTGTATTCTCAGTGCCCGAGCCCTTTTGGGCACCTAAGTGTCGGTAGTCATTGGTTTGCTTAGCTACAACATAGGGTTAGTCCAACAATAATATGCAAAGGAAAATGCATGCAAGACAGTCAGTACTGTTCGATACTGACTTTTAGGCTTCTAATAAAACCCTAGGTCAGACCGACGCCTACTATTCCGTCTTTCGGGGAACATATCCTTGCCTACTCTACTATGTAGAAGTTACTGTTGCTAACTGGTACCTCTGGTTGGACTTTTGATTGGCCTCCGATGACTCCGGAACTTGTGGCATCCGTACCTCACCCATCCCGACTCTTGTCTGTTATCCTCGTTCGGCTAAGTCTTCTGCCCAGTCCTCGACCATGACTTCGTGCCCAACCCCTCGTCAGGTCTTCGTGCCCAATCTTCCAAATCAAGTCTTCGGTGCCAACCCTCGGTCAGGTCTTCGTGCTCAAACCTGCAGATCAAGACTTCGTGCCTAGTTATACTAGATTTTTCTGCACACTCAAGATAACACGTTAGATCACAAACAATACTTAACTTTGAACTCTTTGTCGATATTAAAATAAGGTTCAATAAGGTACTTCTTGATAGTGCAATCGACCCAAGGTTGATAGGGTAGATCATGGGTTTTGATGTGTGTGTCAATATGGATAAGTTAGGTTTTCATGTTGATTTGGTATGTGTGCTTGAGTCGTGCAAGACTTGACAAATCACACATGGGGAGTAACGGAGTGTAGCATCCGAGGGATGACAGCCAAGGAAGAGGACTTCAAGGGCGAGCCTAGGAAGTAGACGTCAAAGGCATATGCGAAGGATGGCATGGAGACAATCCATGGGCTTGTGTGTGCATCCGAAGGACGAGAGCCGAAGGAAGAGAACTTCAAGGGGCAAGCCAAGGAAGTGGATTTCAAGGCATACGTGAAGGGTGAACTCTGGTGAGGTTGAGAGTGCATTTGTAAGTAGGTCAGTCGACTGGCAAGGGAATCAGTCGACTGGTACTACTGAGAGCGCACTGTAGCAGTCGACTGGTGTAGACACCAGTTGACTCATCTTTCTGTAAGGTCGAACAGTCGGGAGCAGTCAACTGGTCTCTAGTGCAGTCAACTGGTCTGTTCAAAATAGAGCCGTTAGGCTAGCCATTGGCTAAGGCATCAGTCGACTGGGGGGCAGTCGACTGATGTCGGGGCTGAGCTGTTTGTTTAACAGCTCTCTCCACTATTTAAATGTGAGCTTGAGACTTGGGAGAGGTTAGCTCTGTTGGTGCAGGAAGCACCCCCCCTCTATCAGTTCTCTCGATCCAACAAGCTCTTCATTGTAAGATCTTTACTCTAGTGCTCAAGTGCTCAAGCTCCAAGTGCTCATCTTCCTCCCAAAACCCTAACTTCAACTTGTAAGGAGGAAGAAGGATTGTGAGAGGTTGTTCTCCACCGAGAAGGAGAAAGACTTAGCCAGAGATTGACGGTGCATGATCCACCGAAGGATCAAGTGCTCGTCCACCTCAAGGACACGTAGTGAAGTAGAAGCAAGCAATCTCCAAACCACGTAACTGGTAACGTGTTAGCATTGGTTTAATTATTAGATTAAGCTTCCGCTTGTGCTAACGTTGTAGGGAGAAATCGAATTCGGGGTTATCGAGCTATTCACCCCCTCTAGCCGTGCCATCGGTCACAACACTTCTGGCACCAACTGAATAATGTGGAATTGAGGAGGAGGTTTCGATTCAAAGTTGAATTTGTAGCCTCATGACTTAAATTTTGGGATTTCCTAAAGGTTTAGGTGCTCAAATTATTGTTGGTGCAATGGTTGAATATAGAACTTGTTTTGAAGGGAAGGTCCATCTTAAAACTATGATTTGGTTAAGGAGAAATTTTGAAGGATAATGATAGAGTACTGAAGGTGGAGCATTAGAAATAATGAGAAGTAGGGAAGCTCCATTGGAATATTTGGAGGTTAAGATGAATGAAATTTCGGAAGAAACTTTTGATGTGTACCAAAGAGGAAGAATGTAGGATTTAACTTAGGAAACCCTCATTCATGTTTTGACATGAGATGAAGGAAGTTGGGTTAATTAGTTAGCCTAACTTAAATATTTTGTTAAATATCAAAAGGAGGAGATTATTGGTGCAAACAAACTCAGATCAAGGTTGACCAAGTTGACCAAACTCGGGATTACTCGAGTTTCAGTTTCGATGTTTGATCAATATATGAGTGAAAATCAAGTAGGTCAAGATTGACCGGATACTTGACGATGTGGAAAGTCCAAGTGGGTTAAGGAGGACCGGACACTTGGTGATCGAAAATCTAACGAATAGTTAGCAAGAGGAAAGTCTAAATGGGTCAAAGGTTGACCAGACACTTGATGATCAATACTCCAACTAGAAGTTGGCAAGAGGGAAGTCCAAGTTGAAGTTGGAAAAAGAACAGGACAATTAGTGATCGAAAGTCCAACGGAAAGTTGGCAAGATGAAAGTTCAAGTGGGTCAAAGGTGGACCGGACACTTGGTGATCGGAAGTCTAATGGAAAGTTGGCAAGAGAGAAGTCCAAATGAGTTAAGAATGACCGAACACTTGGTGATTGAATGTCCAATAGAAAGTTGGCAAGAGAAAAATCCAAGTGAGTGAAAGGTTGATTGGACACTTGGTGATTGAAAGTCCAACCGAAAGTTAGCAAGAGTTTCGTCCAAGTGGGTCAACGAGAATTGAACACTTGGTAATCAAAAGACCAACAGGAAGTTGGCAAGAGGAAAGTCTAAGTGAGTCAAAGGTTGACTGAAAACTTAGTGAGGAAGTTCTGATAGGTTAAGGTTGATCAGATATTGAGCGATGAGAAGTCTCAATAGGTTACGGATAATTGGATGTTAGGCAGAGGAAGTTGTGATAGGCTAAGGTCAACTGAATACCAGGCAAGACATGAATTCACCCTTGAAAAGGCTGAATTTAGGATTCTCAATCAATTGGTAAGAGGTGACAATCAATTACTAAACTCTAAACCAGAATTTAGGGTTGGGCAATTATTGTCCACGACTCATCTCCCCATGGGAAATCTATGGTCCGGAGTGACCATGTGTTTTGATGTTTGGGCAAAGGGTTTAAGTTAGGTTCACCCTTGTGTTTGATGTGTGTATTTGAATGTGCAGGTTTGCAGGATACACATGGACTTAGCTGGACGGCTTCGGGTCCAGTGAAGGATGGTGTGAGGAGACAAGCCGTGGACTTGTATGCATCCGATGGACCATGGACAAAGCAGGGACGATGAACCGAGGGAAGCGAACTTCGAGGCATACAGGAAGGATGACATGGGGAGACGAGCCATGGGCTTGCATGCATCCGAGGGACGAGAGCCAAAGTCGAAGAAGGCTTGAAGGTAACAAGTCAAGGTTGCTGGATGAAGAGTAAGCTATGTCGTGAGGGTTCGAGTGCTGAGAAAAGTGTACTCGGGAAATCCTAGGGTTTGAGTGCTGAGAGAAATGTACTCGGGAAGGGAAACCTTAGGTTTAAGGGTGGACCAGTCGACTGATTCAAGGACCAGTCGACTGATGGCAGCTGGAATTCAAATGTTGGGCTGTAATGTTCAAATCCAAGTGGGACCAGTCGACTGATGCTTGACCAGTCAATTGGTAACGGTCATTTCAGCCAAGAGCTCTATTTAAGAGAGCTCGGTTTTGGCTGAGAGTTCTTGACGAAATAAGCTTGGTTAGAGCTTATTAGTGGTCTTCTAGTGCTCAGGTATTGTCGGAAGTTTATGGCGAGGTTTCTCCACTCACAAGGAGCGACAAGAGCTAGCCAGAGGTCTTCCGGGGACTCATCCACTGATGGATCAGGATCGTCCACCTTACGGACTGCCGTGGTGTAGGAGCCTTATCTCCGAACATCGTAAACGGTTTGTGTTAGCGTTTGTTTATTTGTGTTATTAGTATTTTCGCTTGCGCATGCTAACCCTTGTAGGAAGAATCGGCCATGCAAAGTAGGTGATCGGCTATTCACCCCCTATAGCTAAACGACAAGGTCCCAACAAGTAGTATCAGAGCGAGGTTCGCTCATCTACGGACTAACCGCCGAGAGAGCAAAGGTGCTAGAGGAAGATGGATTCGGAAGGTCCGCTTGGATGGGATATTCGGATCCCACCTCCATACGATCGAGATTGATAGATCGAAGACGTTGCTAGAGGGGGGGGTGAATACCACTTTATCGTCGTTTTCTCTACAAGATTATTAGCGCAGCGGAAATACAAATAAAAATAAACTAATCAAGAGAGAACAATGCTAACAAACCGATTTACTTGGTATCCACCCCGGACGGGTGACTAATCCAAGAATCCGTCGGTGGATCAATCCCCGGATAACCTCCGGCTAGCTCTGTCGCTCCTTTTGGGTGGAGAAACCTCACCACAACACCTTTAGAAGACCTGAGCACAAAGACTACTATCTTGCCTTTAACCAAGACAAGATTCGTCAAGAAAGATAATAGGAAACGAGCCCCTTTAAATAGGGCTCGAGTCTGAAACAGCCGCTACCAGTCGACTGCCCCTGGGGTAATTGACTGGTCCCACTCAGATTCGACCGTTACAGTACAACGTTCGAATCTACCAGCCTGTTCCAGCCTACACCAGTCGACTGCCCCTTGGCTAGTCGACTGGTCCAACCTAAGCCTAGGGTTTCACTCCTGAGTACAAGTCTCTCCGCTCTCAAACCCTCTCGGCTTAGCCCCTGAGTACAATCACTCATACTCAGACCCTCACAACTCGGTTGCCTCTTCACCAGCAGCCTCGACTGTTGCCTTCACGCCTTCTTCATCTTCGGCCCTCGTCCCTCGGATGCGCACGTAAACCTCCAGTTTGCCTCCATGCCACCCTTCACGTACGTCTCGAAGTCCGTGTCTCTCGGCTCATCGTCCCTGCTATCCAACGGTCCCTCGAATGCACACGCAAGCCTTCAGCTTGCCTCCATGTCATCCTTCACCTGAAGACATCAACCAAGTCCATGTGTATCTGTACACCTGCATACTCATGTACACATATGAGTACACAATAAACCCTAACTTAACCATATTGCCCACATACATCAAAACCCTATGATCCTCCAGATCATCTCAGGGTCGATTGCCCCAACAATCTCCCCCTTTTTGATGTGTGGCAATATGTTAAGTTAGGTAAACATATAGCAATAACAATAACAAAAGCAATAACAACAGCAACATCAATTAAAAATCAAAGCATAACACTCAAGAGGCAACCTCCCCCTTAACCTATGCTTTCTCCCAAATTTCAATCCTTATTGCTAATTCCAAGTTAAGTTTCCTTATTGCTAATTCCAAGTTAAGTTTTCCCAACTTAACTCCACAATATCATCAATCAATCAAAGTTAAGTTTCAACCCAAACCTAACTTAACACCCATGTTCTCCCCCTTTGATACCATCAAAAGATTGCCCCAAGCAACCCTACCCTTGGTGCCAAATAGAACTTCAACCAGATTTCTGAAAAACCCCTCAAAAATCACAAAATAGCATTCTGTCTACACTACCAGTCAACTGCCCCCAGGGCAGTCGACTGATACGCTGTTTCCTGATTTTCCAACCGAAATTCAGAAACGCGTATAAAATTTCAGAAAATTTGGAAAAATGTGAAAATTTGCAAGCACGTTTGTTAAGCTATTCCCTACCCTAGAAAAATATTGGTTCATGAAAAACATCAACCGTGCTTGACTTTTGGTACAAACTGAAAAATCCTCAAATAGTGTCAACTTTGTATCAACTTTGAAATTCAATTATGATTTCCTATATTTTCCAATTTCATTCACCTCTATTTGACACATAGAATGGTTTCTAAACCTCTCTTTTCATAATGATATTTTCATTTTGACAAAAGCTCCCCCTCTTTTGCTCATAACTCTAGAAGATCATGCCCTTATCTATAGAAGTTCCATTATGTAACTTTCAATCAATATATATTAAACAATATAGGATGACAACCCATTTCAAGAACACATACAGAAAGAGCATAATTTAAAATCATAGCTTTTTATCAATACATTAGCACTTAAAGAACTTTCAAGCAATATGCAAAACATCATCAAGTCATGATAAAATTTTCAATAGCATAACATAGAAGAAAAAGTATCATACATGGGAACATAAAAACAGTCATGAAATAACCATAACAAAGTAGCAAGGGCCAAAGCCCTGAAGTCATCCAAGTGTTACAACACCAGAAAAGGAAGTGTTTGAGAGATATAATGATACATCAAATAATAATGCTCTCAACACCGAACTGCTCCAAAAATTGCACCATCTCGTCAGAACATATCGTCGTCACCGCCTAGAGGAGGAGGAGGAGGAGCCTGATACACGAGATGCAGCTGTCGTAGCATCTCGTACATGTCATCCTGACGGCTGGTAATCCCATGAATTGTCGCCTCAATCCTCTGCTCCGTCTGCTGAACTCCATGAATATCCTCACGGATGCCATGAACATCCTCCTGAAGCCTGTGAAAATCTGATTGGAGTTGAGTAAACTCTGCACGTGTAACAATCCCAGCGGGCTCCTCATCTGAGCTGGGGGCCTCTGGACGCTCCCTCCAGACAAATGCCCCCTGTCGACTCTCTATGCCTGCTAAGGATAACTAACGTGTACTGATATGGTCATAATCCTTAGATAGGTGCCTAACCTGACCGCTACCCACACAGATACGAAACCGTAGATGGAAAAACTTAATCAAGATGTGGCAGAAGGGCATGTATATCTTCCCATTAACACTATGGGAAGAATGACAAATGACACTAAACACCTGCAGGGAGACATCTATGTCTAACCTCCTCTCCAATGCGTACATCATCACCAAGTGTGGGAATCTGATCTTGGACCTCCCCTTGGTGACGATAGGCAAAATGCACTCTATGACAATCTTGTACAATACATGGCTAAAAGGTCTCATAGGTTTAGCGTCAAAAATACGCTCTGACTCATTCCTGTGCCTTCTAAAATAATGCATGTGTATTTGGTCAACGGTGACACCAAGAAACTCAAGTGGCTCAATAACAGTGGGGAAATACGTAGATGCATTATCCGATGCTCTACACTCTAAGAACCCAGCTAAACTCATGACTGAAAAAGGAATAGAAACCCCGACTACCCTAGACTCGTACAAGTTATTATCCGAGTCAATGCAAGTTAAATTGGCGTAAAACTTTGTGCATAGATCAATATCTATATCATGCTGGCAGTAGACCAACTGTTCCAGCCCAAAATGGGTAATTATCTCAACCAATTGAGGCGACTTCTCTTGGAAGAAGGCCTTATTCAGGTACCGACAGTTCATTGCTACAAACTCATTTTCTTCGAATCTTTTCTTACACTCGAGGGACCTGAACATTGAATCCCTAGAGCCTCTCTGACCTTGTTGGGATGATCCCTCACCCCTAGGTTGCTTAGAAGTCATCCTAAATACCACACACATTCATGCACACCAAGATAACCCCCCCCCCCAAAAGGAAAAATATCAAAGAAAAACATGCACAAAACATCACATTAGTTCCAAAACATGATTTAAATGACAAAAATGAATCTTAAACAATGATACCTTTTCATTCTCTTCATGATGATGATTTTGAAACTCTAGACTTGGGAGAGAAGGTTTTACAAGCCCTAGATCGTAGATCGGGGTTAGAGTAGGCTTAGGGAGGAGTTTTGAAGCTTAGAGAAGGCTTAGGACGAGAAGGGGGCTCGGGAGAAGAGGAATCGTCGGGGTGGTACGCCAAAACCCTAGGTTTTGGCTGCCCCCCCCCCCCGCGCGCGCTTTTCTTTTATAGAATCCGCCTACCAATCGACTGCCCTCAGGGGAGTCGACTGGTAACCCTTACAGAATGTATTTATAGCCGAGACCAGTCGACTGCCAGCAGGGCAGTCGACTGGTAAAACTCACAGAAGGTTCTGTGTTATGGACCAGTCTACTAGCTCTGAGTCAGTCGAATGATACCTGAAATTCCAATTTTTCAGTCGATTTTCAGAAAAGCATAACTAATTCCACAAATCTCCAAAAAGTCTGAAATTTTGTGGAGAGATTTATGGATCCTAAGTCTATTTGGGAAAAATATAATTTCAATCAAAATTATCCCAAATCCCAAGATTGATACATTTCTCAAGACTATCTAAATTTGACCATTTAAACCCAACCCAAAGTTCTAATCTGAATCTCTTCTTGATGTTTCATCCATATTTATTCATAGTACATTACTAGCATCAAGTTATATGGTATTTTCATATTAAAACCATTTTCTCTCAATTATAGTCCTATTTCCTCCTTTTTCTCCATAATTCTCCCTTTAGTGTGCCAATTCTCTAGGATTAGGGCTAACCTTAGCCTTTTAGACCTATTGACACACTCTATAGCCCATTTATCCTAGAAGGAAACCACCTGAGATCCATTGACCATGGAACTCATTTTGGCTTCTAGAGCTCTCCCTTGAGCTCCTAGCCCTAGTTACCTCCATAGGTAACTATTCTACAATGGCAAGACCACACCGGTGCTCCTCCGGTGTTTCTTGACCTTCCACTCTCACTCTCTTAACCCTATAGACCTTATGCTTGGTCAATTCCTTTTCTTTTTCTTTAAATGACTTTTCTTTTCCATTTTTGACCTTCTCTCTACCATAGTTATAGGGCACCCTTGAATATGACATTTTATCAACATTTGCCCTTCTAGAATGATATCCTAAACCCGGCCTGTCATTCCTAAGAGGTTGATCTTTTTGCATTATCCTTGACCCCTTTGACTCCCTAATGAGTCTATCTAGGGTTTTCTCCAGTTTATCGAGTTTTGCTTTCAAAACTTGATTTTCCTTTTCCAAATTCCTAGTCTTAGGATCATTTGACCTAACTTGATCATTTCTAGATCTACCCATTTTTTAAGACATATTTCCCTTTTTCTTAGGGTTTATGCCTTGGTCCTTGGTCCTAGAATTCTTAGGTTTATCATGAAACACAGAATTTTGAATATTTTGACATTCACCATTGTTTCTATTCCTATCATGATATTTAAAATCAAAATTACATCTAGGCAAACAATCATTTACATTTCTAGCATTCATGGAAGAGTTTTGAACATAAGTAAAATTAGGGATTACCTCCCTTACCCTTGCAGCTCCCCCTTGATGTGAGCTCCTCTTTTTCTTTTCTTCTTTCTCCCATTTCCTTAGATGCTCCATCTTCTTGAGCTCTTTACTCCTTGGACACTTTGTATGGTAGTGCCCTAGCTCCCCGCATGTGAAGCACCTAATTTTTCTTCTTTTCTCCTTTTGAGCTTCCTCATTCCTACAACCCATATTAGAATTTAAATGAATCGATTTGGGCTTAGGAATTACCTCCTTTTTACCTAGTGGACACTTATCCTTGTAGTGCCCCTTTTTGTTACAACCAAAGCATATAATATGCTCTTTTGATTTGACTTTGGCAAAGATGGGAGCTTTCTCTTGCTCTTGTATAGTTGAGGGTCTCTCTTCCCCCTCAACTCTCGATGTTGATACTTCCTCTTCCTCTCTTGATGAGGTGAATGGCTCCTCACTTGAATTTTCAACCTCATTTGATGAGATTGACACTTCTCCTTCATTTTGGTCTTCTTGGACCTTTGAGCTTATTTCTTCGGGTTCTTCTACTAGTCGAGCTTGTGTAGGGTTCTTGTGAAGTTCTTCTAGTTTGCTCCATAACTCATACGCACTTTTATATTCTCCTACACAATTCAACACATTTTTAGGTAAAATATCAATCAAAATATTGATTATCTTTTCGTTTGCCCTAGATTGCTCTTGTTGTTCATCTATCCAATATCTAGGGCGAAGCCTCTTCCCGTGCTTGTCTCTCGGAATTTCAAAGGGATCTTCAATGGTCATTCTACACTCCCAATCCATTCCTAGCCAATTTTCCATCCTTGCCTTCCAATGGCCGAATTCTTTAAGTTTGTAGGATGGTGGTGTGTTGATGTCTTGCCCCAACTTATCTTCCATGTTCTTCTTCCTCTAGCGTATGCTCCCTCAGCGGTTAGTCCGATCAAGAGCGGTCCTTCGCTCTTATACCAATTGATAGATCGAAGACATTGCTAGAGGGGGGGAGGGGTGAATAACACTTTATCTTCATTTTCTCTACAAGATTGTTAGCGCAGCGGAAATACAAATAAAAATAAACTAATCAAGAGAGAACAATGCTAACAAACCGATTTACTTGGTATCCACCCCGGACGGGTGACTAATCCAAGAATCCGTCGGTGGATCAATCCCCGGATAACCTCCGGCTAGCTCTGTCACTCCTTTTGGGTGGAGAAACCTCACCACAACACCTTTAGAAGACATGAGCACAAAGACTACTATCTTGCCTTTAACCAAGACAAGATTCGTCAAGAAAGATAGTAAGAAACGAGCTCCTTTAAATAGGGCTCGAGTCTGAAACAGCCGCTACCAGTCGATTGCCCCTGGGGCAGTCGACTGGTCCCACTCAGATTTGACCGTTACAGTATAATGTTCGAATCTGCCAGCCTGTTCCAGCCTACACTAGTCGACTGCCCCTTGGCCAGTCGACTGGTCCAACCTAAGCCTAGGGTTTCACTCCTAAGTACAAGTCTCTCCGCACTCAAACCCTCCCGGCTTAGCCCCTGAGTACAATCACTCATACTCAGACCCTCACAACCCGGTTGACTCTTCACCAACAGCCTCGACTGTTGCCTTCACACCTTCTTCATCTTCGGCCCTCGTCCCTCGGATGCGCACGCAAACCTCAAGTTTGCCTCCATGCCACCCTTCATGTACGCCTCGAAGTCCGCGTCCCTCGACTCATCGTTCCTACTATCCAACGGTCCCTCAGATGCACACGCAAGCCTCCAGTTTGCCTCCATGACATCCTTCACCTGAAGACATCAACTAAGTCCATGTGTACCTGTACACCTGCATACTCATGTACACATATGAGAACACAATAAACCCTAACTTAACCATATTGCCCACACACATCAAAACCCTATGATCCTCCAGATCATCTCAGGGTCGATTGCCCCAACAGAGATGACTTCGATTATTGGAGGAAGAGGTTGGAGACATGGTTCCAAATGGATTGGGACCATTGGACCGCATTGGAGGTTCCATTTGAAGCACCAATGGATAAGAAGGGAAAACACCTTCAACCTCGGTATTGGACCAAGGATCAAACGGAGGAAGCAGAGGCGGATAAGGAGGTAACTAGAATTGTATTAAATTTATTACCTCCATATATTGTGTCAAATGTAGGAGAATACAAGAATGCGTATGAGCTATGGAGAAAGGTGATAGCTTTACATGAAAATTCAACACAAAGATAAGGAGAAGAGGAGCCCAAGGAAAAGGGGTCATTGATCCAAGAGAAGGAGAAGGACCAATCGGAGGTTGAATCAAGTTCAACATCCAACGAGGAGGAGAAAGTGGAATCGTCCACATCCTCAAGTGAGGAAGAAATGTAAGAAAATAGGAAATTCTAAGGGCTAAAAAGTAAATTTCCTAAAAAATTTGGGGGCTTCTTGTAATAAGTTCCAAAACTGAGATTTGTGGTTTTAATTTTTAGAGTTTGGAGGGCCTAGATGCAAATAGCGAATCCCTATTTATTTTTGGTGGCCGATCGTGAGCCCTCACTTTTCCTCTTCCACTACTTTTTCCTCTTCCCCGAGCTTTTCCTCTTCCTCCAGCCGCGTAAGTTGATCGGCAAAGTTCCTCTCCTATTTCTCCCATTTCTTCTTCTTCTTCGCTGTCTCTCATCCTCATGCGATCAGCGCCGGCGAACCATCGACCTTGCTTCCGGGAAAAACTTCAACGTCGAGCGTCGAAGGGGGAGCTAGGGATTGAATCAAGTTTTAGATCAGATCTGGGGCTTCAGGTTTCCCTAATCGGTTGGTCACGCTTGGGTCTGAGTCAGGTGACAGGATTTCTCTTCTCCCATGTGTTGTTGCGATGGTATTGTTGTCGTTTTGGGATTAGGGTTCCTGTCCTCATCGCCAGTTGGCTTTGGGTTGAAATCCACGATTAGGGTTTCTCGCGTTTGATTAGTCGTCTTGACTGTTCTTGGCAGATTGGGAGTCGGGGTTGGAAAAGGAGATCTCCATTTTTATCTCTGTTGGAATTGGTCTTGCTGATTCCTTGGATCGAATGTGGTTTTTGAATTTGGTTGATTGGGATTTTGTTGTTCTTTAAGCTTGATTCCCTTTTGTTTCAACCTCTGCCGTGAGAGTTGAATGTTGGAGTCGAATTGGTTATGCTATTTTGGGTTTCCATCGTGCGACACCTTGATGGTCTGATCATGGGTGAATAGATGGTCAAGTTGTGGATCAAGTTGTGGATCATAGAGGTTATTTTACTTGGATTTTTAGTGTGGTCATTTAGGTCTGTGGTGGGTGGATGATCACTGCCGTGACCTTCAATTTGAGAATTGGTCTTGAGGGGACGAGTTCTGGGGCAGTAATATGATTGGATCTCAGGTTATTAAAAGTATTCGGTTGGACTAAGTTGTAGCTTGTTAATGGAATGAACTATAATTGGTTCTTGGTTTAACTCTGTGTAGGATTGGTATTGACTTGGTTTTAATATTGTATTTAGCTAAATATCATGGGTGAATTTAGCTAAATAATTGTTATTTCTATATGCAGGAAATTGATTGATTTTTTCTACTTTGTTGTGGATTGTCCGCCGGGTCGAGAGAGTGACAGTCCGGTTAGTATCGGACGGGTGGCTCCTCGGGGCGTGACAATTTATTTGGTATCAGAGCGAGGTTGTATGTACCAGAGGCGCACCCTGTCTTAGAGGAGTTGCTTAGGAGGCTCACCGATCATGTTTTGCTATACATCTAGGTAGCACTCGGATGTATCATGATTTGAGACGTTCCTATTGGTGGAACGGCATGAAGAGGGACGTCACGGACTTTGTTGCTAGATGTCTCGTCTGTCAGTAGGTTAAGGCAGTGCACCAGAGACCTGCTGGACTCCTCCAGAGGATTCTCATTCCCGAGTGGAAGTGGGAACATATCACCATGGATTTCGTTGTGGGTTTGCCGAGGACTAGGAGAGGTCATGATGCAATTTGGGTAGTCGTGGATCGACTAACCAAATCTGCCCACTTCTTAGCTATCCGGAGGATAGATTCCCTTGATAGATTGGTTGAGTTGTATTGCCGGGAGATAGTCAGATTGCACGGAGTTCCTTTGAGTATTATCTCGGATAGAGATCCGCGCTTTACATCTCGGTTCTGGCAGAGTTTGCAGAGGGCTATGGGTACAGAGCTCCGTCTCAGCACAGCTTTTCATCCCCAGACAGATGGACAGTCAGAGCGTACTATCCAGACCTTGGAGGACTTACTGTGCTCGTGTGTGATGGACTTTGGGGGCAGTTGGGAGGACCATTTGCACTTGGTGGAGTTCACCTACAACAACGGCTTTCATTCGGCGATACAGATGGCACCGTTTGAAGCGTTGTATGGTAGGGCGTGCAGGACACCCACCCTTTGGGATGAGGTCAGAGAGACTCAACTGCTGGGACCCCAGAGAGTTCAGCATGAGGCAGAGTTAGTACGGACTATCCAACAGAGATTATCAACAGCACAGGATCGCCAGAAGAGTTATGCTGACCGGAGACGCAGACCCTTAGAGTTTGCTGTGGGGGATCATGTTTTTCTTCGAGTTTCACCCACGAAGGGGGTGAAACGGTTTGGTCTCAGAGGTAAGCTAGCTCGACTGTATATTGGCCCGTTCTAGATTCTGGAGAGGATTGGAGCTGTAGCTTATCGCCTAGCAGTTCCACCGTCTTTGACCAGTATCCACGATGTGTTCCACGTATCTATGTTGAGAGGTTATGTGCCGGATCCCACCCACGTCTTATCCGAGGTGCCTGTTCCGCTTCAGCCTGACGCTACTTATGAGGAGGTACCGGTACGGATTTTGGGTTTCCGGGAGCGTTAGCTACAGAATAAGATGATCCGGCTGGTCAGAGTTGGTTGGCAGCACCACTTGGATGCAGAGGCGACTTGGGAGCTCGAGGACACAATCCGAGCTCGATATCCCCACTTATTTGACTGTGGTATGTGTTGTTAGTTCATATCAGCATGCATACTTCATATAGATACTGCTGCCAGTATCTACTATTAGCAATGATAAATTTGGGGACCAAATTTTTGTTAGTGGGGGAGAATGTAAGAAAACAGGAAATTGTAAGGGCTACAAAGTAAATTTCCTAAAAAATTTGAGGGCTTCTTGTAATAAGTTCCAAAACTGAGATTTGTGGTTTTAATTTTTAGAGTTTGGAGGGCGTAGATGCAAATAGCCAATCCCTATTTATTTTTGGTGGCCGATCGTGAGCCCTCACTTTTCCTCTTCCCCGACTTGTTCCTCTTCCCCGAGCTTTTCCTCTTCCTCCGGCCGCGTGAGTTGATCGGCAAAGTTCCTCTCCTATTTCTTCTTCGCTGTCTCTCATCCTCACACGATCAGCGCCAGTGGACCGTCGACCTTGCTTCCAGGAAAAAACTTCAACGCCGAGCGTCGAAGGGGGAGCTAGGGATCGGAGCAAGTTTTAGATCAGATCTAGGGCTTCAGGTTTCCCTAATCGGTTGGTCACGCTTGGGTCTGAGTCAGGTGACAGGATTTCTCTTCTCCCATGTGTTGTTGTGATGGTATTGTTGTCGATTTTGGGATTAGGGTTCCTGTCCTCATCGCCAATTGGTTTTGGGTTGAAATCCACGATTAGGGTTTCTCGCGTTTGATTCATCGTCTTGACTGTTCTTGGCAGATTGAGAATCGAGTTTGGAAGAGGAGATCTCCATTTTTATCTCTGTTGGAATTGGTCTTGCTGGTTCCTTGGATCGAACGTGGTTTTTGAATTTGGTTGATTGGGATTTTGTTGTTCTTTAAGCTTGATTCCCTTTTGTTTCAACCTCTGCCGTGAGAGTTGAATGTTGGAGTCAAATTGGTTATGCTGTTTTGGGTTTCCATCGTGCGACACCTTGATGGTCTGATCATGGGTGAATAGATGGTCAAGTTGTGGATCAAGTTGTGGATCATAGAGGTTATTTTACTTGGATTTTTAGTGTGGTCATTTAGGTCTGTGGTGGGTGGATGATCACTGCCGTGACCTTTAATTTGAGAATTGGTCTTGAGGGGACGAGTTCTGGGGCAGTAATATGATTGGATCTCAGGTTATTAAAAGTATTTGGTTGAACTAAGTTGTAGCTTGTTAATGGAATGAACTATAATTGATTCTTGGTTTAACTCTGTGTAGGATTGGTATTGGCTTGGTTTTAATATTGTATTTAGCTAAATATCATGGGTGAATTTAGCTAAATAATTGTTATTTCTATATGTAGGAAATTGATTGACTTTTTCTACTTTGTTGTGGATTGTCCGCCGGGTCGAGAGAGTGACAGTCCGGTTAGTATCGGACGAGCGACTCCTCGGGGTGTGACAAGAAATAGGAGAAGTCTCCACGTCAAGGATTGAGAGGGAGGAAAGACCATTCTCAAGACCGGAGCAAGAAGAAGTCTCCACCTCCACCAAAGCAAAGGCAAAGGAACACATAATTTGCTTTGGGTGCAATCAAAAGAGACACTACAAGGACAAGTGTCCATTAGGTAAAAAGGAGGTAAACCCTAAACCCAAGTCAAGTTCTTTGAAAACTAACATGGGATGTAGGGAAAAGAAGGAGAAGAAGCATATAAGGTGCTTCACGTGTGGTGAGCTATGATACTACCACACCAAATGCTCAAGGAAAGGAGAATTCAAGAAATTAGAGCATTTGAGGAAATGGAAGAACAAGGAGAAGAAGAAAAACTCACATCAAGGGGGAGCTACAAGGGTAAGGGAGGTAATCCCTAACTTTAAGTTTAAATGTAATTCAAATTTAAACTCCTCCATGCATAGTTTTGGTTTTAGATATCATGATAAAAATAGGGTTAATGTTGCATATCAAAACCCTAGGGAATTAATGGATCATGAAAAACCTAGAGCCTTTAGACCTAAGGATCAAGACATTAATCCTAAGAAGGGGAGACACATAACTAGAATGGGTAGGTCTAGGAATGTCCAAGGTGGTTATGTTGATTCTAGGTTTAAGAACCTAGAAAGGGAAAATTAAGCTTTGATCAAGCTTTATGGGCAAACCTTGATAAATTAGAGAAAACCCTAGACATATTTACTATTGGATCTAAGAGTTTAGGTATGATGTTGGGTAGTCAAAAACTCAACAATGATAGATCGGGTCTAGGATACCGATCTAAGTTCTCCAATGCTATAGAGAAGTCATATGCAAGTGTGCAATATGACTATAGCAAAGGGAAGTTCAAAAATGGCAAGGGGATTCCATTTAAAAGCAAGAAGAGAGTCTTAATTAAGGACAAGGGGTCCAAGGTTAAGAAGGTTAAGGTTGTAGGCCAAAAGTCACCGAAGGAATACCGGTGTGGCCTTGCATTTATAAATGAGTCACCTAGGGAGGTGACTAAGGCTAAGAGCTCAAGGGGGAGCTCCAGGAGTCAAGTTGGGACCCATGGTCTATAGATCCCGGGAGGATTTCTCTCGGAAGTCTAGATGGGTCATGGAGTGTGCCAAAGGATGTGGATTTCTCTACGAATTACCTTGCGTAACTTGGAAGAAGGGACGAGATCCAACCGTTAGCGTCCCTTGAAAGCTCCGCCTCTATTTGTATCCACGCCGAGTATCGTCGGGATGAGTTCGCTAAGCCACGAGTTTCGTGTTCACAAGAACTACTAGATTCTCCGTGAACACGACGAAAACCGAGAGAGTAATCAAATCGAAAGACTCACCACCAAGGTTGGCCGAAGAGGAAGATCGTCGCAAGGAAGAACTTCGTCGCCTTGATGCTTCTCCTTGTGCTCACGGCAAGAAGAAAGAAGGAAGGCCTATGGCCGTCCAAGAGAGAGGGAGAGAAGAAGAGGAGAGAGCCCAAGCAATTCTTGGATGGATCCTCTTCCATGGCACCCCTTGGGTCATTTATATAGGGAGAGGTTTCTTAATTCCCAAGCAAACCTCTCCATGATTATGGAATAATTTCTCAATCAATCCATAATCAAGGCTCTCATGATCAAGCTTCTTCTTCTTGATTATGGAATAATTTCTCAATCAATCCATAATCAAGGTTCTCTTTCTTTTGGCATGATTACATAAAATTTATAAAACAAACCAACCATTGGTTCATTATATAAAAATTTATAAAACAAACCAACCATTGGTCCATTATATAAATTTTATTAAACAAACCAACTCATGGTTCATTATATAAAAATTTATATAAAATTTATATAACCTTTTATAAAATAAACCAACCTTTGGTCTATTTTATAAAACAAACCAAAATAGCCTTATCCTCTTATGGTGGTGGCCGGCCATGACAAGAAGAGAGGAGGCCCCTTCCTTGGTCGGCTCATCTAACCCCAATTGGATCAAATCCCTTAATGAATTAAACTTATTTAATTCACCCATTAAGTCTTTAAAAGACTTAGTCATTCTATGCTTCCGATGCGTCTGAAATAAATTCAGTTTTGACTATTATTTGGACTTACCAAAAATAGTCTATCTCGATTGGAGAATCCAATTCTCAACTCGTTTTAAATCCTTCGAATTACTCGTTATGCGTGTGACCAAATAGACTTTCAATTTATGTTGGTCGTCCATAATTAACTAATTAATTATAGAACGATCATGAGTGACACCTAGTAGTACATCATGATCCCCAATTAATTGAAAGATCAACGGTTGACCTCAGAAATGATTCTGAAACCCTTCAGCAGCTATAATGAATCGTGCCCCATTCCCTTCACTATCTTATACCCACTTGGTTCAGGACATGGTCTATGTGTGTCAGTCCCCACTAGGCTGACTATGTCACACCTAGCCCAAGTAACGTTTCCTCGTCCTATGGATTCTAATTACTCTCATGTATTTAAGAGATTCATACTCTGAACATGTCATGCTCTGGCCAGAGGCTTCGAGTAACAATCCGATGATAGGCCTCGGGTATACATCTCCTCGCAAGGAGTGGTGAATCCTTTGTAGGTTGTTCAAACATCTTCAGGCACTTTGGCTTATACCCAATCATCCTGGGTCCACACCTCCTTGGAGATGCTTGCTTAAGATATCAAAGTATAAGTCTCCATGACCAAGATGACTTGAACACCGCAAGTCCAAGGAACATCGCACTTAGGCTGCAGTAAGAACTTCACTGACATATCTATATGTAGACTACCATATGAAGTTTTACAGCCAGTCACTCCAATGAACTAGTTCCCTTAACTAGCATTCATGTTTATCTCCGGACATCTCTATGTCACCAGCCAGTGAGAATCAGGTGATTAGAGAATAACCCATGCTAGTCTCAACAGAATTGATAGTGTCCGTATTTATCAATTCATCGACTAGGGACAATTTCAATACTTCACAATTGCACATGTAGAGATAATCACTAGTTGTGAATTCATCACAAATTCTCTCATGCTGTGAATTGTATTGCGGACATTCAGTAAATGAGCTTAAGATCTTAATCAAATAATTATGTATACTCAAATAGTGAATATTCATTTATTAAAATAAATGATTACAATCATAAGGCGATTGCCTTAGGACACTTCTCTCATATCACTAACAAACTCCCACTTGGCCTAATGTCAATCGCTACGGTACCCAATACCACAGGCTCTAACATGACCCTCAAACTTACTTTGAGGCAAGGCCTTAGTTAAAGGTTCCGCTAAATTCCTTTCAGTGAGAATTTTCTCAATTTGTATATCATTCCTACTTATAATCTCTCTGATCAGATGATAGCGGCGAAGCACATGTTTGGATCGCTGATGAGACCTTGGTTCCTTTGCTTGTGCAATAGCTCCATTATTGTCGCAGTAAACCGGTATTGCTTCATCAATGGTTGGAACCACACCAAGTTCTGAGACAAACTTCTTGATCCAGACTGCTTCCTTTGCTGCTTCCGAAGCTGCAATATATTCCGCTTCCGTGGTAGAATCCACTACGGTGTCTTGCTTGGAACTTTTCCAGCTTACTGCGCCTCCATTCAAAATAAATACGTATCCGGACTGAGATTTAGAGTCATCCTTATCTGTCTGGAAACTGGCATCTGTATATCCACGTATTATCATATCATCTTCTCCATATATTAGGAATACATCCTTAGTTCTTCTTAAGTACTTGAGGATTGTCTTGACAGCCGCCCAATGATCCATTCCTGGATCAGACTGGTATCTGCTTGTGACGCTCAGAGCATATGATACATCGGGCCTAGTACATAACATAGCATACATGATAGATCCTATCGCGGATGCATAAGGAATCTTATTCATGCAAATCCTCTCGTCTTCTGTGCGCGGACACATAGACTTTGAAAGGTTGATCCCATGCCTGATGGGAAGGTAATCTTTCTTGGATTCCGACATGCTAAACCTTTCTAGCACTCGGCCTATATATGTAGACTGCGAAAGACCAAGCAACTGTTTTGATCTATCTCTATAGATTCTAATCCCAAGGATATAGGTTGCTTCTCCCAGGTCTTTCATGGAGAAAGTTTTGGACAACCAAATTTTAACTGACTGTAAGACTGATATATCATTTCCTATAAGTAAAATGTCATCGACATATAACACTAGGAATACGACTGCACTCCCACTAACTTTCTTGTATACACAAGGTTCGTCAGGATTTTGTGAGAAATCAAACTCTTTGATTGTCTCATCAAAACGGATGTTCCAGCTCCTGGATGCTTGCTTTAGTCCATATATGGATCGTCGAAGCTTGCATACTTTGATTTTATTAACCGATGTGAAACCTTCAGGTTGTATCATGTATACATCCTCAAGCAGGTTTCCATTAAGGAAAGCTATTTTCACATCCATTTGTCATATCTCATAATCATAATGAGCTGCTATGGCTAGGAGCATCTGAATGGATTTGAGCATAGCTACTGGCGAATATGTTTCGTCATAATCAATTCCTTGTTTCTGACGATATCCTTTTGCCACTAATCTAGCCTTAAAGGTAATAACATTACCTTCCATGTTGGTTTTCTTCTTGAAAACCCACTTGCACCCTTTGGGCTTAATCCCTTCAGGCGGGTTAACCAAGTCCCATACTTGATTTTCGTACATGGAATCCATTTCCGACTTCATGGCTTCAAGCCATTTATCCCTTTCTGAATTTATCAGAACATCTTCATAACTGATAGGTTCGTCATTGTTAACGAGTAACACGTCGTTCGATTCACTTATGAGAAATCCGTATCTCTCTGGAATATTGCGTATCCTATCAGACCTACGAAGAAGTGGTGTTGTTTTAGGTTTAACTGATAGCTCATCATTATTGTTGATGCAGTCTGGCCCTGATTGTTATTTTGGTGTTGACACCGATTTTGGTTTAGGTGGATGATTATGATGATTATGATTAAGTCCTCGTCGGGGATCAGGCATGGTTTGGAAAATCCTAATATGGAGGGTTAGGTGTTGAAAATCCTAGCTTGGAGGGCTGGGTGTGTGAAAAGTCCTAATTCGGAAGAGGTGGGTGAAAAGTCCTAGCTTGGAGGGCTAGGTGAAAAGTCCTAACATGGAGGGTTAGGTGCAAATTCCCATCTTGGAGAATTAGGTGAAAAAGCCCTGGCTTGGAGAGTCAGGTACCTAGCTTGGAGGGCTAGGTTGGATGAAGTTCTAACTCGGAAGGGTTGGGTGAAAAGTCCTAGCTTGGAGGGCTAGGTGAAAAGTCCTAGCTTGGAGGGCTAGGTGAAAAGTCCTAGCTTGGAGGGCTAGGTGAAAAGTCCTAGCTTGGAGGGCTAGGTGAAAAGTCCTAACTTGGAGGGTTAGGTGCAAATTCCCAACTTGGAGAGTTAGATGGAAAAATCCTTAGCTTGGAGGGCTAAGGTGGATGAAACCCTAGCTTGGAGGGCTGGGTTTGAGTCCCTGGATCGGTCTGGTGATCGATCAGGGATATTGGCACGCTGCTTCTTCATGGATCGGTCTGGTGACCTATCCAGCGAGGACTGATTGGTCTGGTGACCGATCAGGGAGCGCACAGTGAGGTTGGGAACCTACTGTGTAGCTCCTGATCGGTCTGGTGACCGATCAGGGAGCAAGCAGCTTCCTCACTGACTTACTCCTGATCGGTCTGGTGACCAATCAGGGAGCGAACAGTGAGTGAGTTCTCCTCCGGATCAGACTCTGGATCGGTCCAGTGACCGATCAGGGACTTAGGATCTGATTACAGAATTACTGTTCATTTATCCTGATCGGTCTGAGTGACCGATCAGGCTTCACTCTGATCGGTCTGGTGACCGATCATGCTTCACTCTGATCGGTCCGGTGACCGATCAGGCGTGTATAGCGGCGAGAGCTGGGAATCCCAGCGAAGCAGTGGATCGGTCTGGTGACCGACCCACAAGCCCTGGATCGGTCCGGTGACCGATCACTTTAATTCAAATTGCATTGTCAGACGCTCTGACCGTATCCGATTCTCTACGCTTTACATCTGATACATGATTTGCTGCTTGATATGCTGCTCTAACACTCTGATTAAGCTGCAGGTGACAAGGGAGGATTCAAACACTCAAGGAGAAGTCAATGGAGGCTTTCCTTGGAGCAGGTTTGTCCGTTTTCCATCTCAGGTTGCAACGGCCGAGCTGCAGACTGGAGCTGAGACTGGAGCTTGGCTGAGGGAAGCTCAGGGAGTCCAGGGATAGCTCAGTGATAGCTGGCGTTGGCAGATGAGTAGCTGGGAGCTGGGAATCCCAGCGAAGCAGTGGATCGGTCTGGTGACCGACCCACAAGCCCTGGATCGGTCCGGTGACCGATCACTTTAATTCAAATTGCATTGTCAGACGCTCTGACC
>JAGFNQ010002005.1:352540-419344 GCA_024364735.1 Boesenbergia rotunda | reverse complement strand
GTTTTGCTTACTAGTTCATGTTGTTTTCTTATGCTGCAGATAGCGGTAAGAAATACTTGAACTAAAGGAAGAGGCAGAGGGAAGGCTAGAGGATGTGTGTGGTGATGGCTCGGGAAAGAACGAAAGATTCTATCTACCTTGTTTTGTCTAGAATCTAAACTGCTTCCAATGAAAGATTGAAATTGTATTGCTATACTCTGAATGTGTGATGATCATGACTACTCTACTGTGATTAAGTTAGGGATATGGAACCTATGTCATGCTAGATAACACTATCATTAATGTCTAAACTTGGTAGTATGCATGCTAACTAAAATGCTAGATATTTACTATTTTCTGTTTCTTATGAATGCTTCTTTTGCATGTATCTAAGACTAGATAATTCTTGCTATATTCTTACTTGGGATTCCATGCTATAGTGTGTTAAATGATCTTCCTATTAGGTTGTAAATGCATGTAGATATAAAAGAAATGAAAAACCTTGCTTGGTAAATTAGTCTTCAATAAGCATGCTTACTACACTTCTTGTTCTGGAACTGTTTTGTTTGGATATACATGTTTAACATGATATAATGATATGAATGTATGGACCCGTAACCCCGCCTTTAGGGTAGATATAAGGTCGGGCGTTACAAGTTGGTATCAGAGCAGATTTCCCCTCCACCACACACACATCAAGCTTCCTCCTGCCGCTTCCAAGTAAGAAATTCTAAACTCGCTTTATTTATTTCATGTACAGTATAACTATAGAGATGAATTATGCTTGCATAATATGGAGATGATTAATACTTGCATAACAAGTGAAGGTAGAATTAATGCTTATGTAGTCAATTATCACCTATATGATAGTCAATGACTAGAAACTGTAAAATATGTGAACGTATAATGTGAACGTATATGCATTTATTCATGACCTAGAATTTGGGGTAAGAGGGTGGTTACAAATAGTAGTCGCTAGGGTAAACCACACCGATTAGGTGTGTGTTTCCTCTGTATATATTTGTGAATTGAAAAAGGAATGGTTGTGTACTAACCATGTCATTTTTTTTCAATTCCAGATGTTGCATGAGGACTACCCTGAGAGATGCCGCGAGCTGCTGGAGCAGATAGAGACAGTTAGGGACTGGCCGACCCTGGGAATTCAAGGCACCATAGGATTCCTGGATCGGCTCTTCTGGAAACTGGAGCGGGAAGGGTTTCCAGCCACGGACGATCATAGGATCGGAGCTTTACTCCGTTCTTTGCCCAACCGGGCCAGAGAGGTGGCGCATCAGATCTGGGGACAGCACAGATGTCGTATGCCCTATACGGGGTTGTGCAGGCAGCTCCTCCGCCATGAGTTCCCAGCGGACCTGGGAGACTCGGAGGAGGACCCCGAGCAGTCCGAGGAGGGCCCTGAGCCGTCCGAGGAGGACCCTGAGGAGGACCCTGAGCCCTATGAGGAGGATCCCGAGCCCTTTGAGGAGGATCCTGAGCCCTTCGAGGAGGATCCTAAGCCCGTCGATGAGGATCCCGAGCCATTCGAGGAGGACCCCGAGCCCTTCGAGGAGGACCCCGAGCCGTTCGAGGAGGACCCCGAACTCTTCGAGGAGAATCCAGAGCTGCTGGAGATGTTCGAGGAAGACCTTGAAGCGGACGAGAAAATTCTCGAGATTGAAGATGAGGACCCGATGGGGACAGTTGAGGATCCTGAGGTGGGCCAGAGGGTGATGAGCGAGGAGATAGTAGGTGTTGCTATGTTATTCTTTATGTTGGGTATCACGGCAGCCCATCTTGCTCACTGAGTGGACTAGTTTGTATGTAGACTTATAAGAATGAATAAAATAAATTTCGGTTGGTAAAATAAATAAAATCTCATTTATCCAATATTGATCATGTGACTACATTGCCCTCGGGAGAGGTGATGCCCTCTACCCAAATGCTGCGAGCCGCACTGATCAGCATCGCAGATAGAGAACTCTACTGCGATCTAATAGTGCTTGATATGGCCGATTATGATCTGATATTGGGCATGGATTTCTTGAATAAATACAGCGCTTCTATCGAGTGCCGTAAACGAAGGGTTATCTTCCGACCCGAGACGGGGATTCTCTTTGAATTTATCGGTGAGCCGAAGAAGAAGACTGGCAAATTCTTATCGGCTCTGAAGGCAAGGAAAATGTTAGAGAATGGATGTTCTGGATTTCTAGCTCATGTGGTTGATACTCGTCCTAGAGAGGACCCGAAGCTAGAAGACGTCGAAGTCGTATGCAACTATCCAGAGGTATTTCCTGATGACTTACCTGGGTTAGCACCTGAAAGAGATGTTGAATTTGCCATTGATTTGATTCCTGGTACTAACCCCATCTCGAAAGCACCATACCGAATGGCGCCGACTGAATTGAAGGAATTACAAGGACAGCTACAAGAGCTTCTCGACAAGGGACTTATTCACCCTAGTCATTCCCCCTGGGGAGCTCCCGTACTGTTCGTCAAGAAGAAGGACGGGTCGATGCGTATGTGTATCGACTATCGGGCATTAAATAATGTGACCATAAAGAACAGGTACCCTCTGCCCAGGATAGATGACCTGTTCGATCAATTAAAGGGAGCTACGGTTTTCTCTAAGATCGATCTGAGGTCTGGTTATCACCAAGTCCGGGTGAAAAATGAGGACATACCCAAAACTGCTTTCCGGACGAGATACGGACATTACGAGTTCGTAGTGATGCCGTTTGGAGTTACTAATGCTCCGGCAATATTCATGGACCTTATGAATCGGATTTTCTCGGCATTTCTCGACAGATTTGTGATCGTCTTCATCGACGACATCCTTATTTATTCGAGGACTTCCGAGGAGCATGCGGAGCACCTGAGTATAGTATTACAGATTCTTCAGAAAGAACAACTGTATGCTAAATTTTCGAAATGTGAGTTCTGGCTGAATCAAGTATCATTCTTGTGACATATTATCTCCAAGGACGGAGTGATGGTCGACCCAGTTAAAATTGAGGCCGTAAGTAACTGGTCCAGACCCAAGAATGCCAGCGAGGTCAGAAGTTTTCTGGGGTTAGCAGGTTACTACAGAAAATTCGTAGAAAACTTCTCTCGGATTGCAGCCCCTATGACAGCTCTTACAAAGAAGGATAAGAAATATACCTGGACCGAGGAATGTGAGAAGAGTTTCTCTGAACTGAAAAGGAGGCTGACTAGCGCTCCTATATTGACTCTTCCCGAAAGTGATACGGGTTTCGATATGTACAGCGACGCATCCAAACTGGGACTCGGAGCTGTACTTATGCAAAATGGGAAGGTAATTGCCTATGCCTCTAGGCAACTGAAGGAACATGAAAAGAATTATCCTACCCATGATTTGGAATTAGCAGCGGTGGTCTTTGCGCTGAAAACATGGAGGCATTATTTATATGGCACTCAGTGCCGGGTCTTTACTGATCACCAGAGTCTGCGGTATTTCTTCACCCAGAAGGACCTGAATATGCGACAACGCCGATGGCTCTAATTGGTCAAGGATTATGATTGTGAGATCCTGTACCATCCGGGAAAAGCCAACAAGGTAGCCGATGCTCTCAGTAGAAAATCATGTGCTACTTTAATATCTTTGTCGGCTTTGTCACAACCCTTAGGGAAAGAGATTATGGATTTCGGAATCGAGATTATATCGGGACAGCTTTCTACTCTACAGATTGCGCCAACATTATTTGATGGTATTCTGGAGAAGCAGAATCTTGATCCGAGTCTTCAGAGAATCAAGCAAGAGATTCTTGAAGGCAAGGACGAGGGATTCCGGATTTCCGAGAGCGGAGTTTTATATCTCCAGGATCGATTATGCGTTCCCGACGACTCCGATTTACGGACGAGGATACTCGAAGAAGCTCACGGAACACCTTATGCGATGCATCCTGGGTCTACCAAGATGTATCAAGATCTGAAGAGCAAATTTTGGTGGTCCGGCATGAAGAAAGATGTAGCCCATTATATTAGCATGTGTTTGACCTGCCAGAGGGTCAAAGCAGAACACCAGAGACCTGGGGGAGTTCTGCAGCCTCTACCTATTCCCGAGTGGAAATGGGAGGACATATCCATGGATTTCATATCAGGGCTGCCCCGGACTACGAATGGATATGATAGTATATGGGTTATTGTGGACCGACTGACCAAGTCCGCACATTTTCTGGCTATCAGGATGACTTATTCAGTTGAGCAGCTGGCTCAACTGTACGTCAAGGAGATTGTCCGACTACACGGGATTCCCAAGACCATCGTCTCTGACCGAGATGGTCGATTTACTTCTGATTTTTGGGGACACGTGCAGAAGGCCCTTGGCACGAAGCTGAAGTTCAGTACAGCCTTTCACCCCCAGACTGACGGGCAGACTGAACGAGTAAACTAGATACTAGAGGATATGTTACGAGCTTGCACCTTGGACTTCAAGGGAAGCTGGTGTCGATACCTGAGCCTGGCAGAGTTTGCTTATAACAACAGTTATCAGGCTACTATCGGGATGGCACCGTACGAGGCACTATACGGAAGAAAATGCAGATCTCCTTTATGCTGGCATGAGAGTGGTGAAAAGAGGGAGATGGGACTCCAGACCGATATTATTAATGAGACCACTCAGGCTATAAAGAAAATCCGCCAGCGGATAGAGACTGCTCAGAGTAGGCAGAAGAGCTACGCTGATAAACGACGTCGACCACTTGAGTTCGAGGTTGGGGATTCGGTATTCTTGAAGGTAGCCCCTATGAAAGGGGTGATGAGATTTGGAAAGAAGGAGAAACTGAGTCCGCGATAGGCGGGACCCTACCGGATTTTGAGACGAGTAGGCAAGGTGGCCTACGAACTGGAGCTACCGCCAAAAATGGCGGCTATCCACAACGTCTTCCATGTGTCGATGCTCAAGAAGTGTACCCCTGATGCGAGTCAAATGACAGAACCCCCACCAGTGCAAGAACAGGAGAGCCTTATTTCCGAACGCCGCTCGATCCAGATCCTCGATCGGGAAGTTAAAAGGCTAAGGAACAAGGAAATATCCTTAGTAAAGGTTCTGTGGCGGAACAAACAGTTCGAAGAAGCCACCTGGGAACAGGAAGATACGATGCGATCAAAGTATCCGGAACTATTTTAAAGTTCGGGACGAACTTTCTATAAGAGGGGGGGGATTGTAACACCCCAAATTTGTCAATGTAAAATCATGACAATGTATGAAAATGGTTATAATGAAATGATATAAATTTCATGCAATCACATGCTATGAAATGTCATGAATACATGAAATATTATATTCATGAAATATTATTATCATGAAATATTAGCATGAAATATTATATTCATGAAATATTATTATCATGAAATATTAGCATGAAATATTATATTTATGAAATATTATTATCATGAAATATTATCATGAAATATTAGATTCATGAAGTATTATTAATATTATGAAATTCCATGATAGGCTTGGAAATGAATTATTAAGAGGTAATAAAAAAAAGTGCAAAGTGGAGGAAGCAAGGATCGAACCTTGAACCTATCACTTGCACTAACTCCTTCCTAACCAGATGCTCTAATGGGTGTTTCGTGTTAGGAGAAGGGGAGACATGCGTGTTAAGGCTTGGGCAAAGAAGAGACATGTCTTTTCACAAGAGGTGTATAAATAAGAGTAAGAGAAGGAAGTTAGAAAGAAGTTTCTTTTTTTTTCATTCTTCTTCCTCCCTTCTTCTTCTTCCTTGCCGAGCCTAGCCTTCCCCCTTCCCTTTCGAAATTTAACCCTAGGGCAATTACAAGAAGGAGAGTCCAAGAGCCATTGCTCTCTATCAAGACCAAGGAATACTAGAGAGAAGATTTGGAAGAAAAGGATCTTCGCATACCCTCCAAGTGTAGGGTACCCTACGATTTAAAGAAGGTTAAATTCCAGCGCTAGGATGTAAGTGTCCTCTCGCCTGCAGTATAATTGCTATTAAATGTTTGTTTGTGTGTTTCTTTTGAAAAATCACAAGGATCATCCTTGTAGAAGTTTCGGCCACCCTAGGATTGGGGGTCCAAGAGAAAGCTTTGATCCAACTTTGATGCATGGGAAGACTTTGGGACTTAGGGTATACATGTAGATGGATTTTTCTTCATGGTGTCAAGAACAAAAACCTAGGGTTGTCCTTGTGTGGGTTTCGGCCACTTCCTAAGGGATGTGTTTGGCAACTTTTCATTACATGAAAATAACCCTTAAGACCTAGGGTATACTCATATGTGATGTGTACAATTTGTGGAAGGTTAAAAATTAGGGTTTGGTACCCTACAAGGTTTCGGCCAACCCTAAGGGAATTAGGATTTAAGATTGTATGATTTTCCTTATGATATATCCATGCTTAATGGTATAAGTGAAGTGTTTGTAAGAATGCTTGAATGAATGATTGATTGGAAAACCAAATTTCCTTACATGTGACTTTCGGCCAACCCTAGTCCTAGGGTTGGGAAGTCCTTAATGAAACCATGAAGCATGCTACACTTATATGATGTGTGTATAAATTATGTGACCTATCTTGTTAGGTATAAAAGCATGCCTTATAGCCCATGGGGCACTCTTATGACATGAACATGATGTGATTGAGATGTGGTTGATAATATGCTTAAAAAAAAAAAGGATACTCTATTGAACTGGGATCAAGAGCACCCGAATGTGTGGTGTGTCCCTAGGGGATCAAGAGCACCCGAATGTGTGGTGCGTCCCTTTGAGAAGTGATTAAGAGTACCTTTAGGCATATACATGTATGAGTAATTGCATGATAAATTACTTTACTTTGGAAAGTTGTGTACCCGACTCGGAAGGGGGTCGTTAAACAAATCCAATGTGCATGTTAACTGAAGGTCATGGCATTGGTAGGACGGAAGGGTCCTGCTCTAATTAGATTGGTGGCTCGCTACCCCAATTTATTAGGGAACGCGCATGATGTGGTACTACAACTGGGCCCTGGGAGATATTGTATTTTCAAGTACTTACCTTTATGGAACCTTTTTGAAAAACATTTCTAATTATGTGATAATCTTGTTCTGTAAGTACTTAGAGATATTTGATGTGATGCTTATGATGCTTTGATGAGATGCTTATGATGCTTATAATCTTGTTCTATCTTGATTACTGAGTACATGATATGATGTATCGATATGGTTTTGCGAGTAGGCCCGGATTCTTACTAAGCATGTTTTGCTTACTAGTTCATGTTGTTTTCTTATGCTGCAGATAGCGGTAAGAAATACTTGAACTAAAGGAAGAGGCAGAGGGAAGGCTAGAGGATGTGTGTGGTGATGGCTCGGGAAAGAACGAAAGATTCTATCTACCTTGTTTTGTCTAGAATCTAAACTGCTTCCAATGAAAGATTGAAATTGTATTGCTATACTCTGAATGTGTGATGATCATGACTACTCTACTGTGATTAAGTTAGGGATATGGAACCTATGTCATGCTAGATAACACTATCATTAATGGCTAAACTTGGTAGTATGCATGCTAAGTAAAATGCTAGATATTTACTATTTTCTGTTTCTTATGAATGCTTCTTTTGCATGTATCTAAGACTAGATAATTCTTGCTATATTCTTACTTGGGATTCCATGCTATAGTGTGTTAAATGATCTTCCTATTAGGTTGTAAATGCATGTAGATATAAAAGAAATGAAAAACCTTGCTTGGTAAATTAGTCTTCAATAAGCATGCTTACTACATTTCTTTTATTGTAACTGTTTTGTTTGAATATACATGTTTAACATGATATAATGATATGAATGTATGGACCCGTAACCCCGCCTTTAGGGTAGATATAAGGTCGGGTGTTACAGATAACCCTTTGATCCAGGGCGCCTATGTTGAAGGAGGCGCCTGTATCAATGAGGCGCCTAGTTCATTGAGGCACCCTATTTGATGGGGGTGCCTAACAGCTTGGTTTCCAGCCGCCTTGTGTGTTTGTTCACCTGCTTTGTCTTCAATATTAGGTACCTGCAAGATACATAAATACAAGCAAACACATATATATCCTTAGCCTTAAGGGTTTGGTTCTGACTTCGGGTTCCCGTGAAACCCTAGGTCAAACCGACGCCTAAGTTCCCACCCCCGGGAACGCGCCTTTCACCTACTCCTCTCAGGAGACGGTTCCCACCCGGCCCATCCGGTTGGACTTTTACTTAGCCTTCGATACTCTCGGATCTCGAGACATCCGAACCTCAACCCGTCTCTACTTCTGTGCTTAGTCATCGCTCAGCTAAGTTGCTCAATCTCTTAGACCAAGACTTCGGTGGCCAGCCCTCGGCTAGGAATTAGTGCCCAATTCCATGAACCAGGACTTATTGCCCAACCCTCGGTCAAGTCCTAGGTGCTCAGTGTAACACCCCAAATTTTGCCCATATGTAATATTATGAATTCATGAAACATTATTATGAAATGTCATGATGGGCTTGGCTTAATGGGCTTTGATGTGGATTAGTGCAAAAGGTGATAAAAAAGAAAGTGTAGAAAGGAGGAAGCAAGGATCGAACCTTGAACCTCCTAGTTACACTAACCATGTCTTAACCAATGCACCAAGAGTGTTTCTTGTTGAGAGAATAAGAAACATGCTAGCTATAAAGCTAGGGAAGTGAAGAGACATGTCCCTTCATGAGAATAGTATAAATAAGAGAGGAGGGAGGGAGATGGGGAAAGAACTTTCATTCTTCTTCTTCCCCACTCTCCCCACCGAAACCCTAGCCCTCTTCTCCTTTTCATTTTTCGAAAATACACCCTAGGGTTCTAACCCTAGGGAATTGGAAGGAAGAAGACCCCATCCAAGAGTCTTAGAGAAGTTCTAGTAAGGGGAACTCTCACCCCTCCTTCAACCAAGGGTACCCTAAGGATTTAGAGAAGGTGAATTTCAAGCGAAAGGAGGTAAGTATCCCCTCGCCTGCAGTGTAATTGTTGTTGATTCCTTCTTCTTGTTTTTTTTCAAAAATGGAAGTGGCCCCCCTTGTGCAAGTTTCGGCCACCCCCAAAGGGGGAGACCTTGGCTACTCCTTGATGCATGAAGAGACCCCTTGGGACTTAGGGTATATATGTATGTTGTTTCCCTTCATGTGGTGATGACAAAAACTAGGGTTGAACACCCCATATGTGTCGGCCAACCCTAGAAGAATTAGGGTTTAGGGTGCATGATTATCCTATGATGTAATCTATGCTTAATATGTTGCATGATATGTATGTGAGGTGTTTGTGTAAATGCTTGTGTGAATGGTTGATTTCAAAAACCCTAATTCCCCCTAACCTACACCATTCGGCCAACACCCTAAAGTTAGGGTTCGTGAAGGTTAAACTACCCTATGAGATATGCTTATGTTTGGAAGATGATCCCATGATGTAATCTATACTTAATATGTGGCATGATATGTATGTGAGGTGTTTGTGTAAATGCTTGTGTGAATGGTTGATTTCAAAAACCCTAATTCCCCCTACCCTACACTATTCGGCCAACACCCTAAAGTTAGGGTTCGTGAAGGTTAAACTACCCTATGAGATATGCTTATGTTTGGAAGATGATATGTATATGCATGTGATGTTTAAATGAAATGCTTGATTGGAAAACTTAACTCTCCCTAGTAGGACTTTCGGCCAAGGCATGAAGATTGAGGGTTGAGGGTTGCATGATTTTTCTATGATGAATCCTATGCTTAGTGTATTGCATGATAGCGTATACATGGTGTTTGTATAAATGTTTGATTGGAAAACTTAATTTTCCCTAGCATGACTTTCGGCCAAGGCATGAAACATTAGGGTTGTGAAGGTTGATGACCCCATGATGTATGCTATGCTTAGTATGATACATGATGTATATATATATGTGATGTTTGTATGGGATGTTTGATGTCAAAAACCTAACCTACCCCTACCCTATGACTTTCGGCCAACCCTAGGTTTAGGGTTAGGAAGAATTAATTTAATCCATGAAGCATGCTACCACTTCCTATGATATGAGTATGATTTATGTGACCAACCTTGTCATATATAAAGTATGTTTAAGTGGTTGAAATATGATGTATGTATGAGCATGCCTTATAGCCCATGGGGCACCCTTATGAATTGCATGTGATGTGTATGTTAAAATGATTGAAAGGATACTTCACTAAGTATGGGATCAAGAGCACCCCTTATGTTGTGTGGTGTGTCCCTATGGGATCATGAGTACCCTTGAAGAGTGGTGTGTCCCTTGAGAGTGGATTTGGAGTACTCCTTAGCATATATGTAAAAGCATGATAAGTATTTTACTTTGAAAGTTTTGTACCCGACTCGGAAGGGGGTCGTTAAACAAATTCGGGGTACATGTTAACTGAAGGTCATGGCTCCGGTAGGACGGAAGGGTCCTGCTCTAATGGGTTGGTGGCTCGCTACCCCAATTCATTAGGGAACGCGCTTGATGTGGTACACAACTAGGCCCCTATATGATGTTAAAGTATTTTTAAGTAATACCTTTATGGAATTGTTTTGAAAACATTTATTATATGTGAAGGGTATGCTTAAGATACTTTATACTGCTTGCTTAGAAACTTTGATGTTTAGTATGCTATGATAAACTCATGCTTATGATTCATTATGTGTACATGTTGTATTCTTTCGTATGGATTTTGCGAGTAGGACAGGATCCTTACTAAGCATTTGTGCTTACTAGTTTATGTGTTGTCTTATGCTGCAGATAAGGGTAAGAGACACTTAAACTAAAGGAAGAGGCAAGAGGGCTGAAGATGTGTGGGGTGGTGGCTCGGGAAAGAAAGATTCTTATATCTACTTTACTATGCTTATGTTAATGTTTCCTTGATTATGAATGTTTGTGATTATACTTAGATTTCTCTTATACTTGATTATGTTGTGAGTTGAACTACTTGTGAACCTATCATGTTATAGGATAACTCTTGATTAAGATATTTCACATGATGTTCTAGACTTCCTTTAGACTCAATCTTATAAATTGTTATTATGCATGGAAACCTATGACTATGCTTCTAAATGATGTTCTAGGATGTGAATTCATGTGTTACTCTTTGCAATAGAATATAAAACCTCACTATCATGATTTGTGTGTTACTGAACTTGTTATGCACCTACCATGTTCTAATCCTTAAAGCATGATATCTGATTGGCATGCACTGACTAGTATGCTTAGCACTTGTAAATATCACTTGATAGTTTTAAACAAGCATGCTCAGTACTTAGTCCTTGCACTTTTATTTTTATTTTATGTTAAAAATTATATGATTGATGGTACGTAACCCCGCCCCGAGAGTAGATATAAGGGCGGGCGTTACACTCAGCCCTCGGCCAGGACATAGTGCCCAATTCCATAAACCAGGACTTTGTGCCCAACCCTCGGTCAGGTCTTAGGTGTCCAGCCCTCGGCCAGGACTTAGTGCCCAATTCCACGAACCAGGACTTAGTGCCTAGGTTAACTAGGACTTTTCATCACTTTGATCCAGTTTTCTTGACTACCCTTCCCTTGTTCAATGTATCACTAACTTAAGCATATTGTCAAACATTGAAACACTTAGAGGAGGACATCACTGATGCATTTTGCATCGACAATCTCCCCCTTTTTGATATTTGACAATATAAGTTAGATTGGCTGAAGGGTCTAAGCTTTGAAAAAATAATCTAAGCTTTGAAAATATATTTTGATCCTTTGGGAGAAAATTCTAACTTCAGCTCACTCTTCCCCCCCCCCCCCCACCCCACCCCCCCATTTGAAAAAACATTTTAATTTCATTTGATCCTTTGGTAAGAGAAAAAATTTCTAACTTAAGCGCACTCTCTCCCTTTGTCATACATCAAAAATCACCAAAACACTCGCACCAACAATGAACACATTTTTCATTTTAAAGTACTTAGTATAATTCGTTTAAAGCATAGCAAAGAGCTAGTTAGAAAAAATAATTACACTTTGAAATGCACTGCAAAAAACAATTTTGTACTTTCAGAAGACTTAGAAAAATTTGTCTTAGAAAAATTTCCAATTGAGAAAGATTTTCAAAAAGAATTACATACATGAAAGATTTTTACTTAGAAAAATATGCACTTTTTGAAATATTTCACTTAGAGATTTTTGCACTTTAAAAGAATACTTTGAAACATATTGTGCATAAACTTATTCTTTGAAATATATTTTTCCTTTGAAAAGTTTGTACTTTGAAAAATTTGTACTTTCAAAAATATGTACTTTGCAAATCTTTTACATTTTTGAAAAAATATTAGTACTTTTGAGAAATATTATACATTTTTGAAAAACATAAGTACTTTTTGAAGAATATTATCAATTTTTGAAAAACATAAGTACTTTTAAAGAATATTATTAATTTTTGAAAAACATAAGTACTTTTGAAGAATATTATTAATTTTTGAAAAAAACATAAGTACTTTTGAAGAATATTATTAATTTAAAAAAAATATAAGTACTTTTGGAAAATATTATGAACATTTTGAACTTGACTTGGTTTTTAAAACTATTAATGACTTATATTTAGAAAAATACTGTCTTTAAAACATAATATTTTACTTGACTTGGTTTCTTTTCCAGTCTAACACAATCCTAGGAAACCTTGTTATATACAAGGACATTTCCCTATGTGTCCTGGAAATTCTCCAAACTCAAGTAAAAAATTATTTCAAAAATATTTTATAAGCCAAAAAAATTTGAAAAACAAAAGTATTTTGAAAGCCAAATTATTTTTTTTTCAACAGGATTTTGAAAATCTAGTGCACGAAAACATATTATTTTGAAATGTTCAATAACTCTTTTAATTTGACCTCCCCCTAAACTTGACCCAGTACTAGGAAGCTTGTTGACTACAAGTACTCTTCCTTTGAGTCTTTAGGGTTTGGTTCAGATCAAAAGAATTATTTAATAATTTCAAAAATAATTGCCAAAAACAAAAATTTAGAAAAATACTAGTCAGAAAGATTTCTTTTGACTTAGACTCCCCCTAAATTAGACACATCCTAGGAGTCCTTGTAATAATGAAGAAGATTTCCTCTATGTCTTTAGGGTTTATCAAAATCAAAAGAACAGTTTTGAATGACAGTATGATAACTTTCAAGAAGATAATTTTTTAAAAAATTCAATTTGGAATGAGAATAATTTTTAAAGCATAAGCCTTTTCGAAAACATACATGATAGTGATTTAAAGCACCGTTTTCGAAAAACATATTATGTGATAAGGATGTTTAAAGCATAATTTTTGAAAGATCCAAAAAAAAACTCCCCCTGACACCAACATCGTTTGACTCTATCTAAGTGCCTTAAGGGACTATTGTGTTGACCTAAGAGGCTTGTGTCTAATTGTATAGGTCAAACATTTTTGAAAGGGATATAATTTTGAAAATCTATAATATATTCGCAATCAGACAAGCATGAAATCCATAAAAATATTATTATGTTAAATCACTAATTTGAAAATAGATTTTTAGAAAAATATTCTGAGAGTTTTGAAAAACAATTTTTCAAAAGCATTTCTCAATTTTATTAGTCCTTAACATCTCACCCATTTTAGATGTCTCAGTACAAGCAAGCAGAGTTACCTTATGGGTGTATTGTGAGATGCTTGAATAATTTTTCTCAATTTATTGTTAAATCTAAGAGTTAATCAAAACTTGCATTAGATTCAAATTTATCAAATAGTATATTGAAATTGATTTTCGGTAATTGACTTCCAGGTCTTGGCGAGGCACAAAGGCCTTCTTTGGCCGTAGACTTATTGGAGCAACAACCCTTTCCTTGACAAAGCCTTTTACCAAAAATTCATTTTCAAACTACTTCTTAAAAAATTTTGGTCTAACTAGTTTAGGTCTTGGATTGCTAGCTTCGACTAGTTCTACCAGACTAAATAGACCAAGTAGGGTACGCCTTACTTGACCTTATTAGAAGGGCTTCCCAAATGTACAATCATCTCACCTCCACCTAATACTAGGTTGTTCATGTTTTAATTAGTCTATTTCCTATAACTGTTCTAAATCATGCATAAACTTAAATATGAATGACATGACATACATTGAAAAAATAGCAGATGCATGGCATGACAATTATGCATGAGTCAAACAATTAAAATTATTTTACTTAAGTTTTTAATGATTTATCAAATTCCTGATTTGATACATGTCGTGTGAACTCGCGAATATTCCAACCCACTTTGACATATTTAATATTATTAAATTGATTATTGCAGTTTGGGTAAGATTTTATTTAATTCGAATTTAAGTTATTTAAGAGTTAGAGTTAAATTAATTAAAACAAATTTGAAGTTAAATTAATTAATTAAAGTTAAATTAATTAAAAATAATAAAAGTTAAATTAATGTTAAATTATTTAAAAATTATTTAAAGTTAAATTAAGAATTATTTAAAGTTAAATTAAGAATTATTTTTGTTAAATTAATTAAGAATTAATTAAAGTTAAATTAATTAAGAATTATTTAAAGTTAAATTAATTAAGACTTAATCAAAGTTAAATTGATTATGGATTAATTATGTTTAAACTAATTAAGGATTATTTAAACTTAAATTAATTAAGAATTAATTGAATTTGAATTAATTAAGGATTAATTGAGTTTGAATTAATTGAAGGGTTAATTAAATTTGAATTAATTGAAGGGTTAATTGAAATTAAATTAATTGAGGGTTAATTGAATTTGAATTAATTGAAGGATTACTTGAAATTAAATTAATTGAGGGTTGATTGAATTTTAATTAATTGATGGTTTAATTGATATTAAATTGATTAAGGTTTAATTACGGTTTAATTTTAATTTAAGTTTCAAAATTTTTGGGTTATTTAATAGTTGTGGGTTTAGCTCCATCATCTTTATTATTTCAAAAATTTCTGACTCATCTACTATTTCTTCTTTATATAATTTTTCAAGTTTTTCTAATAATTCTGATTTGTTTGACTTTTTCTAAATTTTGTTAACTATAGCCTTGATTGTAGAAAATCCAATCTCCATCTCATCCTCATCATCGAAATCATATCCTTTTTTATCTTCATAGTAGGTGGAGTAATTTTGGCTACTAGTTAGTGTTTCAGGATTAACAAGAAAATAATTAAGTTATCATCTAAAAGGATTTCATTTTCAATATCCTCAAGGTTATCCTCAGCATTATTTTTATCCTCTGAGATATTTTCATTATTTTCAGGAATATCATTATTATCCGCAGAAACATTTTCAATATTCTTAGAAATATTATTATTATCCTCAGAAAAATCTTCAGAAATATTTTCAATGTTATCCTTAAGATTTTTAGAAATAATTTCAGGATTATCCCTAAGATTTTCAGAAATAATTTCAGGATTATCCCTAAGTTTTTTAGAAATAATTTCAGGTTTATCGTAATTAATATTAGAATTATTTTTAGAAATAATTTTATCAGAATTAATTTTAGAAATTATTGAATTAATATTAAGAATTAAAAGGTTAATTTCTGATATTTTAGCATTCTCTACATTTTCTAATTGGTCATGTAAAATATTGATTTGTCTATGTAATAATCCTAATTTTTGAGAGAAATTATCTAAACTATCATACGACTATGCAGGAATTTGAAAATTTCTAGGGACGTAAATTTTTCGTACCTTGGCTGGACACTTATTCTTTTAGTGTCTATACTTTTCGCATTTGAAGCATTTGATATGATCCTTGTTCCTCCGGACTCCTGGTGCTAGTACTTCCTTTGTCGCAGGTGATGAAGTTCGAGTCTTACGAGTAGGACACTGATTTTTATAGTGTCCTCTCTCCCAGCACTTAAAGCATGTGATGTGAAATTTAAAAATTGACATTAAAAATAAATGTACCTGATTCACCCCTGGGCTCCCCCTCAACTCCTGGCGTCTTTGCTCCGTCGGATGTTAGTCCGGTGAAGAGCGACCAGGCTCTGATACCACTTGTAGGGACCGGTGTCGTCGATAGTGGCGGGGTGAATATCGACCGTAAAAACTTCGAGAAAACTTCGTAAACTTTTCGGTTCGTTCTAGACACGGAGTTAGGAGCACAGCGAAAAACAAAAAGAACGAACAAACAAAGTGCACACGGGATTTTTACTTGGTTCCCAACCCCCCAGGGTCAGTACATCCAAGCCTAAGCACGGGAACACCCATCCACTAATGGTCTCCTTTCCGGACTTTTCGGAGGCGGAGAAACCCATCTTACAGTGAACAAATTACAATCAAAAGATATATAAAATAAATGTAGAATTGTAAATTCAAACCAAAATAAAAAGTCGAAAACTCGGCCGATCTGGATCTCTGAAGTGTCGCGCACTTCCTCCCGGAGCCTCCTTGGTCGCAGAGCTTCACCGTTAGCGCTTTGTCGTCACTTAAAGACTCAGAATGATCTTAGAATGTTGTACTGAGCTGAGGGGTCGAATCCCCTTTTACAGGCTTCTGTCTGGGGCGCCTATGATGAAGGAGGCGCCTCACAGGGCTTGGTCAAAGATTATCTCCACGCCGAACTCGCAGTAGCAGATAACCCTTTGATCTAGGGCGCCTGTGTTGAAGGAGGCACCAGATCCATTCAGGCACCTGTATCAATAAGGCTCCTGGTTCATTGAGGCGCCCTATTTGATGGGGGCGCCTAGCAGCTTGGTTTCCAATCGTGTTGTGTGTTTGTTCACTTGCTTTGTCATCAATTTTAGGTACCTGCAAGATACATAAATACAAGCAAACACATATGTATCCTTAGCCTTAAAGGATTGGTTCTGACTTCGGGTTTCTGCGAAATCCTAGGTCGAACCGACACCTATGTGTTGGTGCAGGCAACACCTAAGTCAAACCTGGGTTTTGATAATGGAAAAGGGTTTAGAAGTTAAGATGTTATTGTTATCTAACTTGTTCACTGAGTGTGCAGGAAGAATTCCTAGGTACACTAGGCAAGAAGTCCTGGCAAGGGCTGGGCAAAGAAGTCCTAGTCAAGGACTAGGCAAGAAGTCCTGGCAAGAGCTGGGCAAAGAAGTCCTGGTCAAAGACTGGGCAAGAAGACCTGACCGAAAGTCGGGCAAAGAAGTCCTGGTCGAGAACTGGGCACGAAGTCCTGGCAAGGGGCTGGGCACCGAAGACCTAACCGGAAGTTGGGCAAAAAGACCTGACCGGAAGTTGGGCACGAAGACCTGGTTAGGTGGATTGGGCAAAAGTCCAACCGGAGGAGTCGGTTGGCAAAAGGTAAACTCTCCTGAGAGGAGTAGGTGAGGACGCGCTCCCCGTCGAGGGAACAGTAGGCGTCGATTCGACCTAGGGTTCCATTTGGGAGACCCGAAGTCAGAACCAAGACAGCTACGGCTGTAACTAATGCTTATTATGTTTTTGGGACTAGCCTTAATTGCAGGGTCGAAGGACTGGTCGTCTGCAAGGAAGGTGCTTCACTGGGCCAAGGCGCCCGAATGGAGACATGCGCCCGTATGGATACGGGGGATCAAGAGTGAAGGCAAAACCCAAAACATAGTTGCGAAGCCTCTGGACCAAGACGGATCAGGCACCCGTAAGGTCACGGGCGCCCCCATCAGCTCAGGCGCTCAAGTGGAGGTGGATAAGCGCTGACCAAGCCCGCGAATAAGGATTCGTGGATCGAAGGGCACGTGTCAGGCACCCGTATGAGCACTATAAAAGGGGCTCGACCCCAAGGCTTCAACATCACTTTTTCTCAACGCTCCAAAGCTTTTCGTTCAAGCGCTACACCCCGGCAAACTCCGACTTCGAGATCCCAGCGCCGACGACGACCCTCTGCTCCGAAATACGATCCACCTCGGGCGTCGGTAATAAAAAGTGTAGCAATTTCAATTTCCTGATATAATCTTGTACTTAACTTGTAAATCTTTATTGCGAATATAGTATTGCCCAAAGTAAACGGTCAAGGACCATGGGCCTTGGAGTAGGAGCCGACCGCGACTCCGAACCAAGTAAAAAATCTACTTGTGTTCCTGTGCACTTAATTTCTTTCCGCTGCGTATTTGCTCTTTCTTAATCCGAAAAAGTTTTTAACGATATTCACCCCCCCTCTATCGTTTTCTTCGATCCAACAAGTGGTATCAGAGCGGGTAGCTCAAATTTGGTGCAACCACCAATTTGAGAGTTTTTTTGGATATTACGAAAAATTTTAATTTTTTTTCTTTTTCGAATTTTTTTCGTTAATCGAGGTTGGTGCAACACCACTCGATCATTTTTTAATTAATTATTCCCGCACTACTAATCCAAGACCAAGTCTTGGGACAGAATTTCTTTGTTTTTGTTATTTCAAAAATTTTCATGGTCATGCAAGAGGGTTTCAGCACAGCCAAACCACCACTCTTCAGTGGAGAAGACTTCTCCTACTGGAAGAGTCGGATGGAAGTCCACCTGAAAATTCAGGTGGATATGTGTATTATTATCCAATCTGGCCTGGAAATCCCCAAGAATGCTGAAGGAGTAGCACAACATTACTAAGAATGGGACGCCTCGCTGAAGAAAAAGATCGAGGCTGATGCAAAGGCAACCCAGACACTGCAATGCGGATTAACCAAAGAAGAACTGAACCGGGTGGGTCCTTCCAACAGTGCCAAAGAACTCTGGAGCAAGCTAATTGAATTGCATGAAGGTACCTTCGACACCAGAATCAGCAAAAGGGACCTACTGCTGAACAAATTGTACACAATCAAAATGAACGAAGGCGAGTTAGTAGCCCAGCTCCACGCCAGGATCCAGGAGCTGATGAATGGCTTGCACACAATCGGTCACAAGGTATAAAACCGTGACCTTATCAGGTATACCCTAAACGCTTTCTCAAGAAATACTCTGTGAGCATCTATGGTAGATGTTTACAATGTTTCTAGGGATCTTTCGAAAATTAATTAGATGAGTTGTTTTCAGAATTAGAGTTACATGAGCAGACTAACTGCACTTTAGCAGAGAAAGGTATTGCTTTTCTTGCAGGTAAACCCCAAGGAAAGGCGGCCAAGAAAAAGCCTCAACCTGCACCCGAGTCTGACTCAGACTCAGACTCAGAAGATAGTGAAGGGGATCAACCCAAGCTGGTTCGGCTAGCCTGGGACTATTACAAGGAGCTGAAGCATCAGACCAATAGAAGAAAAGCCAGCCGAAGAAAGGAAGATCTAGCTGAACCCTCAACTTCAAAGACCAAACCAAATGTGACCTGCTACGAATGCAACATGAAGGAACACTACAAATCGGGGTGCCATAATGTAAAGGAAGCTAAGAAGACTCGAAGGAAGAAGGCTCTTCAAGCCACGTGGGACGAATCTTCCTCCGAAGAAGAAGAAGAGGCCTCACAGTCAAACCTTCTTGCCTTGACCGCTTCGGAAGATATCGACACCAGATCGGAATCGGAGCCGGACGACGAAAGGCTCACTATTTCGGAGAACGGCAAAATAACGGTAAGTGGTTATTCTGAAGTTGAATTATCAAAGTTAATTGCTTACCTATCTTGTAACATGGCGAAAGCCAAAATCCGTGTCGAGTCCCTTCGATAGGAAGTAAAACTCCTAAAAGAGGGAGCTGACTCTAGATCCTTGACTGAGAAGGTTCAAGAAGGAACCTCTACTCTAGTTGAAAAGCTTGAGAAAGAGAACTCCTTGAAAACTCAAGTCAAGGACCTTAGAGCGGCCTTAGAATGATTTACTTCGGGTTCCAAGGGTCTTGACATGATCCTTGGAAAACAGAAGTTCGTTCTAAATCAATCCTGGTTAGGGTATCGAACCAAGTCGAGACAACGGTCATACTATGCTGTATTGAACCAATCTAGACCCAAAGTTCAGGCATGGGTACCCAAACTTTGCCTGAACAACCAAGCTGGACCAAACCAGTATTGGATCCCCAAGGACAAGATTCACATCTGCCCAATCATTACTGTGGCTTTAGTCCAGGGGGAGCCAATTTAAAAATAATTTTTATAATTAGATAAATTCTTTTCTTAATTTAAAATTGCATGCTTGCTTGTTTATTTATTTCTATAAATTATCATGCTTAGACCTAGGACTGATTAGACTAAGGACTAAAACGATTATCTGAAATTTGAATAACATAGTATTGGGTGGAGGTGAGATAATAGTACGTTAGGGAAGCTATTTTGGCGGAACTAGCCGAAGCTACCGATCCAAGACCCAAACTAGTTAGACCAAAATCATTCAAGGAGTAACTTGATGATGGATTTTCAATAAAAGGCTTTGTCAAGGAAAGGGTTGATGATCCAATAAGGCTACGACCAAAGAAGGCCTAGTGCCTCGCCAAGACCTGGAAGCCGATTATTGAAAACCAAATTCACTTTACTATTGTCAGATTTGAATCTAACACAGATTTCAATTAATCTTAGATTCAACCTTTTTTTCAAAAATAAATTTAAAGCATAATTAATTGTTTTTAAAATTAATTCAACTTTTCAAAATTATTCATGTTTTTTAAAATAAAATCGTTACTTCTATAAAAACTGTCTCACAAAACCCATAAGGTTAAACGTGATTGATAATTGTAGATCGGGTGAGATGGTTAGGACCTAACTTATCTGGTTTGTGTACTTTTGTCAAGTAAAAAACATTGAATTATGCAATTTAGAGCTTGATTGATTTAATCATTGGATGTCAAACCAAGTCAAACAGTCAAACCTGGTCAAATGGTCAAACTGGTCAATAGTCAAACTCTGGACAGCTCGGGCGCCTGTGACCTGCGCGCCCCCTTCTTTCTCTTCGACCAAGATAGCAAAAGCTGTCAACCCTTACCCATCTGACCTGGGTGCCCGTGACATATCAGGCACCTAGGTCTTTGTCTTCATCCGAGGCAGTCAAGTCTGCCAAAAAACTGCCCACTGACTCGAGCGCCCATGACCTTACGGGCGCCCCAATGAACTCAGGCGCCCGTATGACAGTATATAAGGAGCATGGCTCCTTCCTCTTCCCCCACACCAAAATCAAAACCTTCCTTCACTTCTCTTCTTCCCAAGGTGCCCGGACCTCCTTGCTAGTCTTCAAACCCTCTACTTCAAAAATGCCGCCCCGGTATTAAGTTTATTATGCCTTTCTTTTTAAGCAATTTCATTTTCTCGCTTATTAAATGCATCATTTCTCTTTAAATATCTAGAAAACGTCGCGTCTCTCAACCCAACCCCGTGGCCAAACCTAGCCCCGACCCGAGGTTTCCCAACCGAGAATTGTTCAACAAATTCGCCCAAACAACTTATAAGCCTATAAAGACTAGTTTTCTAAATAGGCAATTCTTTACCCAATCCCAACTCGACCCTGTGTGTAGAATTTTACAACAACCTTGTCAAGATTGATGACCTACTCTACTCTACCACAATACAAGGCACTCCCCTAACCATTTCTCCGGCCCTGTTGAATCGGTTTCTCAGACTACGACCTTCGCAGTCTACCTTTTCTTGTTATCCTCCGGCCGACCCACCCTTCGCACCCCCCTATTCGCACATCACACTAGATACTCTTTACTCCTATTTCTTTGGAGATGTGCAAAATCCGTTTGCTCGGCGATTTCAATCCGTTGACCTCCGAGTCCAAGATTATGCCCTTTACCGAGTGATAGTTCGCTGTGTTCTCCCACTTACCTCTCGAGATGTTGCGACCATGCAACCATTTCACACTTTTTTACTCTACGCCACGATTCATCAGCTTGATATCGACATAGTGTTGGTGCAGGAAGCACCATATCGAACCTTGTTTTGATATTGGCAAAGGATTCAAAGTTAAGTTTATTTGTGATCTAATAAAGTTACTTGAGTGTGGAGAAAGATGTCCTGGCGAAGGACTGCCAGGCACCTAGCGAAGGGTTGCTAGGCATTGAAACCCAAAGTCCTAGCGAAGGACTGCTAGGCACCTAGCGAAGGACTGCTAGGCATCGGAACCCTAAGACCTGGCGAAGGGCTGCTGGGTACCTAGCGAAGGACTGCTAGGAGTCGAAGACCTAGCGAAGGACTGCAAGGCACCAGGTGAAGGATTGCTTGGAACCGAAGACCTGGCGAAGGACTGCTGGGCACCAGGCGAAGGACTGCATGGTACTGAAGACCTGGCGAAGGACAGCTAGGCACCTGGCGAAGGACTGCTAGGCAAAAGTCCAACCGGAGGAGCCAGTTGGCAACAGGTAAATTCTCCTGAGAGGAGTAGGTGAGGACGCGTTCCCCGTCGAGGGAACAGTAGGCGTCGGTTCGACATAGGGTTCCATTTTGGAGACCCAAAGTCAGAACCAAGACAGCTACGGCTGTAAGAATCACTAACATACTTGCTTTATCATGTTTGGTACTAACCCTAGATGCAGGACCGAAGAAAAGAGTTTCTGCAGCTTAGAACGCCTCAAAAGAGAGAGGCAGCAGCTGGGTTGGGTGCCCGGGAGGTCCCGGGTGCCCCAGGTAAAAGCCAAACAAGAGTTGAGCAAGAAAACGCTTCGGAAGCTCACTGGACGGGGCGCCCCCATCCTCCCGGGCGCCCCATGCTCCCGGGCGCCCCGGATGCCTCGGGCGCCCTGGGTCCAAGATAACGAAGCGGATAGAGTTCAAGCCAGCGAGAAGCCAGCGGACTGAGTCAACCCGGGCACCCCCTGCGTCCCGGGCACCCCCGTCAAACCTCAGCCCGATCCTGGAGGGATAATGGCTGACCAAGAGTTTGTCGGATCAAGTGACAGGTGGAGGGCGCCCCCAACGTCCCGGGCGCCCCCAAGCTCACTATATAAGGAGCTCGACCCCCAAGGCTTCTCAACACATTCTTCCAACGCCAATACGCTCTTCGACTCAAGCGCTCTGCTCCGGAAACCTCCCATCTCGATATATAAGCGCCGACGACGACCCTCTGCTCCGAAGTACAATCCACACCGGGCGTCGGTAACGAAGAGTTTTAAGTTTCAGTTTACTGTACTACAACTGTGATATTCTGCTGTAATCATTTTGCGCACATATAGAATTGCCCGTAGTAAACGGTCAACGACCGTGGGCCTTGGAGTAGGAGCCGACCGCGACTCCGAACCAAGTAAATCCTTGTGTTCACGTTTGGTTTTCGTGTTAATTTTCCACTGTGCATTCTCTCTCTAAATCCGAAACGGTTTACGATATTCACCCCCCCCTCTATCGTTTTCTTACGATCCAACACATAGGTCTCCACATATTCCATACCATCATTTAAGCATCGTGCGTATCTACTAAAGATCGAGTACGTATGCCCTACTGCCACATTATCACCTCCCTTCTTCACCACCATAGTCGCGACATCACTGCTAGAGAGATTATTTCGATGATTGAGTTCGATGAAATAGGGATTAGAAATTTTTCTTTAGCGGGGATAGATGTTTCGGCCACGGGGGTCCTAGCGTGGAGATGGGAGAGGGCTAGATGACAGGACGACTCTGACGAGGAGGTGGAGGTAGACGTAGTTAATCTCGCAGCCGAGATCAACGAGCAGTTACAGGAGCCTCCTCCACCGACTACCGACCAGCGCATCACATCATTGCAGACGGAGTTACACAGTCTCAGGGAGGAGGTCGAGGCCTATCACATCGAGCAGATGGACGCCATCCAAGCCAATCAAGAGACGAGTGACGCACGATTCAACGAAAGGATGTCACTGTTTCGATCCTAGCAGCCTGGCCCATCTTACCATCCTGGCCCTTCCTCTTAGTTCAGATTGACATTTTCAACTGTACTGTTGACTATTTGACTACCCCTACTGAGTAGGGTTGATATGTATTTGACTATGGCTTGACTTGACTTGTCTTACTGCTGACCAAGTGACTCTTATCCATCTATCAGGTTTACTTGAGTTATTTGTATTATGCCATTTTTAATTAGTATGCTAAGTCAATTATAGGGTCATGCTTAGTAGAATAGGACTGCACTACTAATGTTGCTGTTCAAAAATTATTTTATTTCTTATTTAATTTAAAAAATCACTTTTTTTTATTATTTAATATGATTTTCTGACTTAGTTTTTTGAAAAACTTACCCCCTTCAAAACTAGGGCTTTTTCGCAAATGGACTTAGCTTAGGCCCTAACCCTAGAACTGCATGCACCTATAGATCTAGCAACCAGCATCTCACAAGCACCTTACGGTACTTTTGATTGATAACCTAGACTGGGTTGAGATGCTTAGGTCTATGCCTTGATTTAAGATGCTTTAAGTCAGTGCATCTGCAGTAATTGGGGCACTAAATACAAATTGAATAGTAATCAGGTTAAGTGTCAAGCTTAGAAAATCTAACTTGATCAGATCACTTAACTTGACTAGCTCAAGTGAAAGCTACTGCTTATAACAGTTAGTAAGTAGCTAATTGGGTTAGACAGGACCCGAAAGAGAAAATCTAAATTGATTTGGTCTAGTATATGCTTAGAATTGGTTCAATGTAGCACCTTACTTTTATTTACTCATTTTTTTGCTATATTTTTTTTGATATATGGCAAAGGGGGAGAGATTAGAAAAGGAGAGAAGAGAAAAGAAGGTTTTAAAATTTAAAATTTTCCAAATTAAAAAAACTTTTATCTTATTTTTCAAAAAGTAAAGTAATTCAAAATCATTTTAAAAAAATATTCTAACTTCAAAATGCTTTTTGAAAATTTTCTAAGTGTTAAAAAATTCAAAATGCTTTTGGAAAATTTTCTAAGTGTTAAAAAAATTCAAAATGCTTTTGGAAAATTTTCTAAGTGTTAAAAAATTCAAAATGCTTTTGAAAATTTTCTAAGTATTAAAATTCAAAATGCTTTTTGAAAATATTCTAAGTGTTAAAAAATTCAAAATGCTTTTGGAAAATTTTCTAAGTGATAAAAAATTCAAAATGCTTTTGGAAAATATTCTAAGTGTTAAAACTTCAAAATCATTTTTGGAAAATTTTAAAGTGCAAAAACTAAATGTTTTGAAAAATTTTCTAAGTGCCCAACTCAATAATGTTTTGGAAAATTTTTCTAACTTGAAAATCCCTTTTGAAAACTTTCTAACTATTGAAAAACCTGAAAAATCTTTTCATTTTATGATAGACAAGGACTTAGAAATATTTTCAAAAACCCCACGTACTGTTGAAAAAATTAGGGGGAGAATTTCTTCCAGGGGGAGGAAATTACGTACTTATTTACTTGCTTCATTAACTTAACTTTTTGAACCATGTTGCCATAAATCCAAAAGGGGGAGATTGTTGGTGCAGGCAGCACCTAAGTCAAACCTGGGTTTTGATAATGGCAAAGGGTTCAGAAGTTAAGATGTTATTGTGATCTAACTTGTTCACTGAGTGTGCAGGAAGAAGTCCTAGGTACACTAGGCAAGAAGTCCTAGCAAGGGCTGGGCAGAGAAGTCCTGGTCAAGGACTAGGTAAGGAGTCCTGGCAAGGGCTGGGCAAAGAATTCCTAGTCAAGGACTGGGCATGAAGAGTTGACCGAAAGTCGGGCAAAGAAGTCCTGGTCGAGGACTAGTCACGAAGTCCTGCAAGGGGATGGGCACCGAAGTCCTGACCGGAAGTTGGGCAAGAAGACCTGACCGGAAGTTGGGCACGAAGACCTGGTCAGATGGATTAGGCAAAAGTCCTTTCGAAGGAGCCGGTTGGCAAAAGGTAAACTCTCCTGAGAGGAGTAGCTGAGGACGCGTTCCCCATTGAGGGAACAGTAGGCGTTGGTTCGACCTAGGGTTCCATTTGGGAGACCTGAAGTTAGAAACAAGATAGCTACGGTTGTAACTAATTCTTATTATGTTTTTGGGACTAACCTTAATTGCAGGGTCGAAGGACTGGTTGTCTGCAAGGAAGGTGCTTCACTGGGCCTAGGCGCCCGAATGGAGACAGTCGCCCGAATGGGCTCAGGCGCCTGTATGGATACGGGCACCCAAGAGTGAAGCCAAAACCCAAAACATAGCTGCGAAGCCTCTGGACCAAGACGGATCAGGCGCCCGTAAGGTCATGGGCGCCCCCATCAGCTCAGGCGCCCAAGTGGTGGTGGATAAGCGCTGACCAAGCCCGCGGATAAGGATTCGTGGATCGAAGGGCACGTGTCAGGCACCCCCAACATCACAGGCGCCCGTATGAGCACTATAAAAGGGGCTCGACCCCAAGGCTTCAACATCACTTTTTCTCAATGCTCCAAAGCTTTTTGTTCAAGCGCTACGCCCCGGCAAACTCCGACTTCGAGATCCCAGCGCCGACGATGACCCTCTGCTCCGAAATACAATCCACCTCGGGCGTCGGTAACGAAAAGTGTAGCAATTTCAATTTCCTAATATAATCTTGTACTTAACTTGTAAATCTTTATTGCGATTATTGTATTGCCCAAAGTAAACGGTCAAGGACCGTGGGCCTTGGAGTAGGAGCCGACCGCGACTCTGAACCAAGTAAAAAATCTACTTGTGTTCCTATGCACTTAATTTCTTTCCGCTGCGTATTTGCTCTTTCTTAATCCGAAAAAGTTTTTAACGATATTCACCCCCCCCCCCCTATCATTTTCTTCGATCCAACACTAAGTTCCCACCACCGGGAATGCGCCTTTCACCTACTCCTCTCAGGAGATGGTTGCCACCCGGCCCATCCGATTGGACTTTTACTTAGCCTTCGATACTCTCGGATCTCGAGACGTCCGAACCTCGACCTATCTCTACTTCTGTCCTTAGTCATCGTTCAGCTAAGTTGCTCAATCCCTCGGACCAAGACTTCGGTGCCCAGCCCTCGGCCAGGACATAGTGCCCAATTCCACAAACCAGGACTTAGTGTCCAACCCTCGGTCAGGTCTTAGGTGCTGACAGGCCCAAACTATGTGTCACGAATGTGGGCCTCAAATTTAAAATTTATAAATGAATGCTGGAAACCCTTTTTACAATCAAAATCTAAAAATGTAGCAAAGGGGCCACAGGTCGTATTTTTCTCGGGGATAGTTGTCATGTTTGATTCGAACTTGTATCTGTGTCGTTTATGAGTTTTGGGTTTCTAGTGAATAATTTGGTTTTTGGTTCTAAATAAAAGTGAAAATGTGATGACAAGGAAGAAACTTAACTAATAACTAAACAAGTGATGGCAATTGACACTTCCACCAATGGAAACAGAATCAAGCCATAGGATTTAACCAAAATTTGGAAAAGCAAGCCTAAATTCAAATGCAATAAAGGACTAAGCAACAGATAATTGCAGTTTTGAAAATGAATCAACTTAACACAAGTGATAGCCTACAAAAATTAGCAAGAAGACACCAAACAAACTCAAACTAATTACAAGATTTGGAGGCCAACAAATGCAACAAAATTTCGGAAATGGCTGAATGCACTACCAGTAGTATTCAAATCTTATTCTACACCATCAGACAAGTGAGAAACACTAATGCAATCAATGTTCAATTCAGCTTGGCATGCAAGTGAACCAATGTGCCAAAACTGAACCTTTTGTGCCAACTAGTGCTTTAAACTTGCTGAAACAGGACCACTAATTCTGGAATAAAGCTAATCGAGGTTAGCTTTGGAAGTTAAACTAAATGTAGCTGAAACTCAAGGATGAAGGAAAGAAATTTAGAAACAAATGGAGATCAACTAATAACAGCCAAAGCAGAATTTTTAGCGTAGAATTTTCAGAATTTCTGATCAGAAACCGAAATAGATTAACTAATTGTAATGCAAAACAGATTAAGCAACTAAGTACACTACTTGAAACTAGCTTAAAGAGTAACAAACCTAGTGATTTCCGAATTTGGCTAACAAATCAAATGCAAACTGCATGCAAGGAAAAGAAAATTCAGATTCGAAATTGAAAGTGCAAGCAAACATGTGCAGAAATTCATATCAGAGAACAAATGCAAATTGAATGCCAGTAGTAGGAAATCTAAAGCAATGATTCACCAACCAAGGGCCTTTTGAAGTGCTGAAATTTCACAATGCAGAAACACAAACTTAAAATGCAGAAACAGATGAAAATTCAAATCAACTTGGCACACTAGCTAGAATTTGGCACGCAAGGTTTAACCTATGATTCAACTGAAATTTAACTAAATCTATCACTAAACAAGTTCCTAACTTACTGACATTGAAGATTAAAATCCTAATTAAGCTAAACAATTCAGAACTTACAAACTAAGTGCTGTAAGAACTGCAAAAACAGAACATATGCAGAATTCAATTACAGCTACGACACAATGAAATTAACTATCTAAGCTACTCCTCAACCCCTCCTCATCTCAAGAACTCCTTGGTCGTCAATCAAGAGTGAACTTCGGACCCGCAAGCTCAACAAATCAGTGAAGATATGTCTCTGCTACTGAAACAGATCAAATATGCTCAAACTGAAATTAGCTTCCGAATTCATCAAACTTGCTGTGGTGGCTTGCGATTTGGATTGGGAGTGACCGAGACCTTCCAGGGAACCCCTCTGGTCAGCTCGGATGCAGTGGGATGGAGCACAGCTGAGTTCGCTGAATCGGGTAGGAAACGCCGAAACCTCACGCAGCTTCACTTTGAGCAAAATCAACTCTGAAACTTCACTGAGATCATCTTTACTGACCTAGCCCTTGCTCTGATGATGGATTGAGTGATCCGCCCCGATGGAGAAAAAATGAAAAAAATGAAGAACTGATGAAGTTACTGTTGCGGCGAGACGCGATGAAGGGAAGAAGCTGCGCAATTTTGATTAAATAGGAACCAATGGACGGTCCAGATTGATCCACTTCAATCCAACGGCTGATCTTGGTCTGATTTGAGCCAAACTTTGATGATGATGATCTGGGGTCAGGATCTGCCTCGTGGTAGCTCGGATCCTCCAGATTTGCAACGGATGGTCCAGATCAAGCTAATCTTTGAATGGATGATCTAGAGCCCTCCAAGCTTGATCCAACGGTTGATTGAGCTCTGATTGTGATGAAACCTTCAGATCTTGATCAGGGTGCTTGATCAACCCTAGCCCTAGCTCGGATTGCTTCAGATCATCCCGGATGGCTCAGATCTAGCCGCTTTTGAATCGAACGGCCCAGATTTAATCGTAATCTTGATAATCTGATCCGGGTCACTTCCGACTCGAGTTTGACCCAATATGCCCTAGGTCCTTGAACCTTTGATGCCTACAAAAATAAATCAAGAATTTAGTGGCCAAAATAATCCAAAAATTTGCATATTTGCAATTAAGTCCAAAATAAAGGTAAGTTCTAAAACCTAGGGCAATTTCACAATTTTGGCAATAAAAACATAGGTCAAACATGGATTTTAGCAGCTCAAATAATCAATAAAATAGTATTTATCAACTCCCCCACACTTGAGCTTGAGCGTCTCGCGAAAACAGTAAATATGTATCCCCTAGATTTACTTAAGCATAATTAGAAACAAATGAAAAGAAATTACCTAAGGTTGTCAATTCTCATAAATCTAAGCCCTATGGATTAGTATCTTGTCCTTAAATCAACAACTTAGCATTTTCATCCATCATGAGTCATTGAGATGAATCTAACTCATAGCCTTTCAAGGAAAATTTTGGTGGCTCTCTCCTTAAGTTCTAACTTGATGATGGAAGTGGAGCTCACTCAAACACATATGATTCTTGCACTACCATAGGCTTGCTTATTATCTACTCTCCACCATTAATCATGATTAGGATCAACAACTATAAAAACAAATCAAAGACATAGAAATGATAAGAAATGGAATAAAACCAAGAAAATGGAAAATGATAAAGTAGAAACTTGAGTGCTTGGGATATTTTTGATGCTCTTTGCTTCTCTTAACAGTCCTCTAATGATTAAAAATGTGTGAAGTCAGATTTGATAACTGCCCTTGATTTAGATAAAAACTCCTTCCTTGGTTCAATGTGCCACTCTTCCATTTGCGTGCCATCTTATTTCTCTCTTCTTCCTTTTCAACTGTTTTTCTTGTCAGCTATGAATTCATTTTCTGCTTTCTCTCCTCTAGTGAGTCAAACAGGTAGTGGAACAAAGATGTAATTCGGATGAGAAGCATTCACTAAATTCATGGGCCCAAAATCCTTTGTGCACCCCTTTGTTTCTTCTCTTTTCTTTCTTCTTTTCTGATTTTTTTTTCTTCTTCTCTCAATCTTCAATTTGAGCACATCAGAATCAGATCTGATTTCTCCCCGCAGCTACCAATTTATCCTAGCATCAATAGTAGTGGGAATGCAATTGCTTCACTTGATACCATGGCACTACAAAAATTTTTATTTTGATCTATCAATTTAGCATCCACATTCCTTCCAATTCTGATCAGCAAAGGATACACTCATCACTCTTGTGATACATTCATATCTTTTATGCCTTGATTCCCAGCCTCAAAAACTCAATTTGATTGCAAGTTGGTACAAATTTGCCTTGATAGCTGAAACTTGTGAGCTTGCTTTTAACATTTCTGAATTTAAATCAGTTTCTCACTGTGTATTTCGAGTTTCAGCCCCATGGCATCCATTTCCATTCTCTGATTTCTTCAAGCACTTAACATCAAGTAGTACTTGCTTCAAATGTTAGTGGAAACTTCAAATGATCCACTCAAAATTTATTTCTGCTCATAAGTCAAATTTCAGCAGCCACTGCCTTTCCTTCCTAGTCCTTTCAGCAGCTTCTAGCATCCATTGGTTCTTCTTATATCCAAAATTGAATGTGCACCTTCAACTTTAGATACAATGTACACTTAAATTCTTGATTTTTCAGTTGTAGTACTCGGCAGCTATAAATGGAATGCAGTCAGATTTTTGGGCAGTTCCGGAATTCAGCTTAGATTTCAGACTATACAGCTGTGTTTCAGATCATTCCCAGTTGCAATTCAGATTCCAACTAAGTGGCCGATCAGCTGAATTCAACTTAACACATGTTTTTCTTGGATCTTCTTTTATTTAACTGAATTTTTCAGCTCCACGGCAGCAATTTCAGCTTCAAGTTGACCACTTTCTGCACATTTGAACTTGGCACATATTTCTTCCTTTGTTTTTCATCAAATTCCAAACTGCTATTGCGTGCCATTTTAAACTTTGTCACAGCTTTTTCTTCCTTGCAAACATCTGATTTCTTTACAGAATTCATCTTCAATCCTTTAAGATTATTCAACACTTTGCAGCTTACTCATTTCAGCAACTATCCTTACAATCCAGCTTAGATTTTTAGCTGCAGAATTCCCTGCATTTCCCTGCTTCAAAAAGCTTCAATTCAGCCTCCATTCCTACTGATTTCTCAGCTTAAGTATCAACTTTGGCTTGTATCATTCATTAGCTCTAAGATTCTGTACTCGTCAGATTCTATGATCAGCCCTGAATTTCTGAACCTGCTGCAATTTTCCTGCTTCTGCTCAAATTCGATTCAGCTTCAATGAATCTGTTTCCAAGTTGATACAATGCATTTCAGATTTTTGGCAGTCTCAGATTTTCTTCTTTTTGTTTTTTTCTTTTTCTTCAGTTTTGAAATGGCAGAAATTTCCTTAGAACGGCTTCACAGAAATTCAGTTTAGAAGACTTCATTTCTTCCACTAATTTCAACTTGGCACCGAATTCTGCATTGATCTCAGATTAACAAAGCTTATAAATGCTTCCATTGGTCTCCTCTTTGACTTTTCTCAATTGTTTGCAACTCCACTTGGCACATGGATTTCTTTTCATTTTTTTTCTTTCTTTTAAGTCCACAGAAATCTCCTTTCAACCGGATTCAATGAGGGTTGCAATGAGAGAAACACTTCTCTTCCAATTCATGATTGAATTTCCACTTGTTCTTGGTACCAAGCTCCACTCAATTGGGCAAAAATTTTTCAACATGAAGTGCATCCTTGATAAAAAACTTTTCCAAAACACTAATCACTCCCCCACACTTAAATCTTTGTTCGTCTCGGGCAAAATAGCATCAAGTAAACATCCCAAGCAAACAAATCCATAGAAAAATTAGGGTTAAGATTAGCAATAAGGAAAGGTAAATAGAATAGACATGATTTTTTTGCCAAAATTGAATTGGAGAGGTAAACAAAATGATTAGTCCCTATAGATGTGATCCAACCATTGAAATATAATTTTGAAAGAACCTAAGTAAGTTCTAGAATACAATAACATATGTGTATCACAAAATAAGGCTAATCTCACTAGGTAAAAATAATCCATCTCAAATTCTCAATTAAGAATCTAAAGAAAAATCGTACTCAAGCATCCATGATTTCATCCATGAACTCAAACCCTAAGTCTCGACAACCAAATTTAATTTATTTTCCAAAAGACTCTAAAATGATAATAAGTTAACCTAGAGGGATACATTTATTCCTAATCATGCAAGAAAAAAGTGCTAAAACACAAGACATGGTATTTACAATGACTTTTATTCATGTTACTCTACTCACTAAGAATTTATTATCAACTACTTATTTTAAAAAGAAAAACATTTATTCTTAGCAACATGAAAATGGAATGTACAATGAAATGTAAATGTAGAGAAAGTGAACCCCCCTTAAGTTGGGTAGATAGCGTCCTCAATGTACACATCCTCCACCTCTAGCTCCTTTAGTTCTTCAAAATACTTCTTGAGCCGGTGGCCATTAACTTTCCACACAAATCCATTAGCTTCGTCCCTAATTTCAAAAACTCCATAGGGAAAAATGTCAGTTATAATGAATGGACCTTCCCACCTTGATCTCAACTTACCTTTTATCAATTTGAGCCTTGATTTATACAATAAAACCTTCTCACCAACTTTGAAATCCTTTTTCACAATGTGTTTGTCATGGAAGCTCTTGGTCTTTTCCTTGTAAATCCTTGAATTTTCAAATGCTTCCAATCGAATTTCTTCAAGTTCTTGGAGTTGCAATTTTCTCTCTTCCCCCGCCTTGGTAGCATCGAAATTGCAAGCTTTCACCGCCCAATATGCCTTGTGCTCTATCTCCACAGGGAGGTGACAAGCCTTACCATAAACCAAGCGGTAGGGTGACATGCCAATCGGTGTCTTGTATGCTGTTCTGTAGGCCCAGAGTGCATCATCTAGCCTTTTGCTCCAGTCTTTCCTAGTGGGCCCAACTGTCTTCTCTAAAATGGATTTGATCTCTCTGTTTGAAATCTCAGCCTGTCCATTTGTTTGGGGATGATAGGATGTAGAGATTTTATGAACCACCCCATATCTGCTAAGCATAGCCTTCATGTGTTTGTTACAAAAATGAGATCCTTGGTCACTGATTATTGCTCTTGGAATTCCAAACCTGCAGAAAATGTGTGACCTAACAAAACTACAAACTACAGAAGAATCATCAGTCTTGGAGGGAATGACCTCCACCCATTTTGAAACATAATCCACAGCAAGTAAAATATACAGATAACCATAAGATGCAGGAAAAGTGTAACGACCCGAAAAATTCTCTTAATATTTTCTTAAAATATTGAGCATGTCTAGATAATTTTCCGAGGGGCCCAAAAATAATTATGTAAAATTGGGCCTAGAAATCCATGTTTTCTCATTTAAATTGTGAAAAACTAGGTACTAATGAGCTTTAAAAGGGCTCCAAAAGTGGGTATTAATTAGGTAAAATTAATATAAATTAGGTAAAATTAATATAAATTAGGTAAAATTAATATAAATATAAAAGAATTTTATTTAGGAATATTGGCATAATTATGGGTGATTTTAGGGGGGGATTTTCGGAATTTAAGAAAATAAAGTAATAAAATAAATGAAATGAAAATCAAAATAAAAAAATAAATGTGCATGAGCCAAGGATTGAACCTTGGACCTCTTGTACAACCAAGAATGCTTTAACCAACTCACCTAGCAAGGAATTCTTATGAGTAATTGAAGTGGAGGATGGTTAAGAGGTAAAAGGAGGTGAAGGGTTATGGAGAGACTCTTCATTTGCCTCCTTGATGGGTTATAATGAGAGGAGTTTTGGGAGTTACTTCTTCTCTCAATCAATTGCATTCCCTCTCCTCTTCATTCCTCATTCTTGCCGAGCACCAAAGGGAGGAATTCCTTGGGGAAAACTTCACAAGAGGTCTCATCTCTCAAGATCTAAAGTTCCTACAAGGTGACAAGGACTAGTTGTGGTCAAGAGATACCAAGTCCTCTTCCTTCTCCTCTTTCAAGGTTCGAAAAAAAAATTAGGAAATCTAAGGTAAGACTCCCTCACCTGTGGTATAATAGTTATCTATGATTTCCATGATTTTTAGTATGATATATGGGGTAGTTTTTGGATGTGATGTTGAAAGGAAAGAAAAACCAAGGTCCTTAAGTTTATGGATTTCGGCCAGCATGATTTAAAGGCCTATAAATATGCTAAAAATCTTGATAATGTTGTTTAATATTCCCTTATGATGTTTATTAAGTATATATAATTTTTGGGAATTTTTGGAGTACCTAGGATACTCTAGGGATTCGGCCAACAGGAAAGGAACAAAACCAAGGTCCCTATGTTTATGGGTTTCAGCCACCATGATTTAAATGTCTATAAATATGTTAAAAATCATGATAATGTTAATTGATGTTCCCTTATGATGTGTAGAGGTTAAGTATAATTTTTGGGAATTTTTGGAGTACCCTAGGACACTCTAGGGATTCGGCCAACAGGAAAGGAACAAAACCAAGGTCCCTATGTTTATGGGTTTCGGCCACCATGATTTTAAAGGTCTATAATTATGCTAAAAATCATGATAATGTTATTTAATGTTTCCTTATGATGTTTAGAAGTTAAGTATAAATTTTGGGAATTTTGGAGCACCCTAGAGGCCCATATGGTTCGGCCAACCCCAAGGACCCAAGGGTAAGGGTTGAGTCTTTAACTTCAAGCATATGTTTATGTGGTGCCATGATATAAGGATGAAGGATGGTGATTATGTGAATTTTCACATGGCCTTGGGACTCCACAAGTTTCGGCCAATAAGGGTTAATAGGATAGAAGTTAAGATTTATTTCAAGTAAGGGTCCCAATGGCCCTATGGTAAGATGTGATTTATGTCTATGAATGATATGCCATGTTATGAATGATATGCCATGTTTACGAATGATATGCCATGTTTATGAATGATATGCCATGGTTATGCATGATAAGTATGTTACGTTTATGTTCATGATAAGAATGATGCCATGATAAGTATGTTACGTTTATGTTCATGATAAGAATGATACCATGATAAGTATGTTACGTTTATGTTCATGATAAGAATGATGCCATGATAAGTATGTTACGTTTATGTTCATGATAAGAATGATGTCATGACAAGTATGTTATGTCTATGTTCATGATAAGAAGGATGCCATGATAAATATGTTATGATCATGTTCATGATAAGAATGATGCCATGATAAGTATGCTATGAATGTCTTATGAATGATGAAGCATGCAAAGTATTTTACTTTATGAATGGGCTTGTACCGGACCCAAGTATGGGTCCAAGGGATGGGCACCTTAAGAACGCCCCGGTTCTGGACTACCGGAGCTGTCCACGGTTCTGGCACTACCGGAGCTGTGCAACAGGGATGGGCTCCTTGAGAACGCCTCGGTTCGGGGACTACCGACTATGATGTCCTTACCCTAGTAGGTCGGGGCTCGCTACCTCGGACTTACTAGGGATGCACGCTATGATGTATGTATGTGGTACAAGCCGGGGACCCCAAATGTTATGATGATTATGTTTAAGCATTTTAAGAGTATGATTTTAAAAGTTAAGCATCCATATGTATATGCATTCCACCCATGCATTCATACATGTTATGCATTATGTTATGATAATGAGGTGTTATGCTTATGCTCCATGTTAAAAGATATGTATGAGAATGAATGATCCATGTTATGATTATGGTAAGAAGATGCTCTTATGATATGCTAGAATGTATGCCTATGTTTATGCCATATAGGTTGGTTTATATCTTACGTTTATATTTATGCCATGTCTCATGCCATGCTAGGAAAGTTTATTAAGTTATGCTATGCCAAGTATCATGCCATGCTTAGAATGTTTACGATGTCTATGCTTGATATGCTCGAAAGTATGCCTATGGTTGATTTACATCTTATGCTTATGTTCATGCCATGTATGATGTCATGCTTAGAATGTTTTAATTATGTTTATGCCTATGTTTATACTTTATGCCATGATAAGAATGTTTAATTAGATTTATGCCTATGCTTATGCTTTATGCTATGATAGAAATGTTTATGATGCTTATGTTCCATATGATTATGAATGAATGACGAATGATTTTAGTGAGTAGGAAAGAGTCTTACTAAGCCTGTGTGCCTATAGTCTTTTTCCTTATACCGCAGATCATGCAAGGGGACTATGAGGAAGCAGAAGGAGGGCAAGATTATATGTGTGTGATAGTGACTTGGCCATGAAATCAAACGTTTGCCGTTATGCTAAGAACGTTACTTTTGTTAAGTATATGCTCGATTAGTGACTTATGGAAACTTATGACATGATGTTATGCATGATATGAAATGAATCTCATGATATGATGTTAAGCTTGTTATGACATGATGTTTAAGTATGAGGTCTATATGTCTAGTGTCCATGTCACTATGTTAGAAATGGTAGTAGGGGCATGTAAAGTTTAAGTTATTCCGCTGCAGTATGATGTTACATGCCTTAAGTATGTTAGCGTAACGCCGCTTTAGAAAAAAAAAAGCGGGCGTTACAAAAAGGTCCCATAAAATCTATCCCCCATACATCAAAAATCTCACAGTAAAGTATAGCATGCTGGGGCATCTCATGTCTCGCTCCTATGTTCCCAGTTCGCTGACATCTATCACAATTTTTATAAAAAACATGTGTATCATGAAAAAGGGTGGGCCAGTATAATCCGCACTCTAATACTTTCCTAGCGGTCCTCTGGGGTCCAAAATGCCCCCCACAAGCTGATGAATGACAAAAAGTAAGGACAGAAGAAAATGTTAGTGATATGAGAGAAGTGTCCTAAGGCAATCGCCTTATGATGTAAACATTTATTTTAATAAATGATAATTCACTATTTGAGTATACATGTTTTGTGTATTTGATTGGGATCTTAAACTCATATACTGAATGTCCGCAATACAACTCACAGCATAAGAGAATTTGTGATGGGATCACAACTAGTGATTATCTCTAATGTGCAATTGTGAAGTATTGAAATTATCCCTAGTCGATGAATTGATAAAAACGGACACTATCAATTCTGTTGAGACTAGCATGGGTTATTCTCTAATCAGCTGATTCTCACTGGCTGGTGACATTGGGATGTCCGGAGATAAACATGGATGCTAGTTAAGNCCTAAATCATCAACTTTGGCCGAAAATGGAGCTGCTAAATTCTGCCCTGCTGTCCCATGCGTAGTAGCTGCTGTCCCAGGCGTCTCGGCATTGTTTTTTTCTCCGTTTGCCACCAAATTTGGAGGGCTGCTTGAGGACTGAGTTGGGAACGGGCTACGGGTGGAATCAACTGAATTTGAACTCATTTCAGTGTTGTTTTGGGCCAGAATTTGAGTTGCTGTCCGGTCTCCTGAAAATTCTGCTCTTGGACTCTTCGGAGATGTTGTAACCTTCCCACTTCTCAAAGTTATAGCACTCACATTCCCTTTGGGATTAGGAATAGTTTGGGAAGGAAGTTGACTTGATCCTTGAGCTTGATTCTGATTAATTCCACTAGCCAATTGCCCTATTTGTCTCTCAACGTTTTGATTGTGTTGTTGTTGTTGTTGTTGGAGAACTTGTTGTATTTATTGTTGTTGAGCTTGTTGTTGCTGCATCATCTGTTGAAACATATCCTCAACCCTCTGTTGGGACGCATTTCCTCCACTTGAACTCCCATAACCTCCTTGGTTAGCAAAGCTCCTTGATTGACCTTGAAAGGATGAATTAGTTGGCCGAAATGGTGGAGCTTGCTGATTTTGTTGAAAACCATGCTGTTGGGTCTGATTAAAGGACTGATTAGAGGGCCGATATGCTGGGAAATTTTGCTGGGAAATGTAGCCTTGAAAGTTTTGATTTTGAGCTGGAAAATTAGGTGGCGAAGGCTGAAAATTCTGAACTTGAAACCCTTGATTATAGGGCTGGAAATTTTGATTCAAGGGCTGTGTGGGCTAAAAATTTTGATTTTGTGACTGAAAACCATGGTATTGCTGCTGTGAACTCTGAAATGAGGGCTGATTTTGCTGAAATTGATGATTGGAAGGCGGTTGTTGGTAAAAAGAGTTACCATACTTCAAATTTGGATGGTCCCTCCAACTCGGATTGTAGGTAGATGAGTAGGGGTCATTTCTTTGTTGGAATTGAGTTCTAGCCAAGGCCGCAACCGATTCATCTTGTTGGAGATTTGGACAAAGGTCCGAATTATGTTCTTGGCTTGAACAAATGCTACATACCCTTGTAACTTGATTTGGAAATGAAGTTGTTGGAAAATTTGAAGCTTGGTTCACATTGTTCAATGTCATTTGCTTCACTAAAGATGTCAACTCCAACAATGAGCTCTTAATTTCTTTGTTTTCATTAGACATCACTTGAGCTTCATTAACCCCTCTTGTAGTGAGTGCTCTACTCCCGAATTGTTGAGAATTCTCCGCCATGTTAGAAATGAGTTCTCTAGCTTGCTCCGGAGTTTTGTTTACTAAGGCTCCTCCTGCCGCCGCATCAATCATGCTCCTATCCATAGGTAATAAACCTTCATAAAAATATTGCACAAGAAGTTGCTCACTAATTTGGTGTTGAGGACAGCTAGAGCATAACTTCTTGAACCTCTCCCAATAATCATAAAGGGACTCTCCAACCACTTGTTGAATGCCACAAATACTTTTTCTGATAATGGCGGTCCTTGATGCTGGAAAAAACTTCTCTAAAAATGCTCTCTTCATTTCAATCCAACTAGCAACATGTCCAGTGGGCAAATAATACAACCAATCCCTAGCAGCCCCAGTCAAGGAAAAAGGAAATGCTCTTAACTTAATGTCTTCTTCAGAAATGCCCTGAGGCTTCATAGTAGAGCATACCACATGGAATTCGTGCAGGTGTCTGTTTGGATCCTCCCCAGATAAACCCTGAAACTTTGGCAACAAATTGATGAGTCCAGATCTGAGCTCAAAATTCCCCCCTAGCTCTGGATAACCTATGCTAGAGTACTGAAATGCAGCGTCAGGTGCTGCAAGCTCCTTCATGGTTCTCTGGAGGTCTGCAATGTCAAAGCCTGAGTGAGTGAAGACAGTCTGAATAGGAGGGATATCTGTAGTCTCAGAAAGAATGGCCTGGCTCCTCCTGACTCTGAAAGTCCTCTCAATCTCAGGGTCAAAATCTTCTAAATCACCACCTAAAGACCTGGTCATAAAATAAAACAAATCGCAGTAAAAGTAGATAAAGATGAGACAAATAAAATCAAATCAACAGATATAACAATAAGCACAAAAATAAATCAAGAATGATATGCAATAAGTGCACAAGCAAAAATCAAACAAGTCAACTAGTAGATCCCCGGCAACGGCGCCAAAAATTTGATAGGCCCAAATTGACTGTCACGAATGTGGGTCTCAAATTTAAATGTATATGAATGCTGGAAACCCTTTTTACAATCAAAAGTATGAAAATGTAATATAGGGCCACAGGTCGTATTTTTTCTCGGGGCTAGTTGTCGTGCTTGATTCAAACTTGTAGTTATGTGTCGTTTTTGGGGTTTCAAATAAGTGACTGAATTTGGATAGCAATTTAGAATGAAAATGAAATGAAAATAAAGGAAAGTGAACAATGGAACTAAACAAAGAGATGGCACATGATACTTCCACCAATGGAAACCGAGTCAAGCTATAGGATTCAACCAACGTTTGGAAAAGCAAACCTAAATTCAAATGCACAGTAAATTCTGATGGAAAGAAATCGAAGGTGTGATATAAATTTTCTGAAGCAAATCAAACTTAAGGCAATTGCTATTTATGCATTTCGGAAATTAAACACACTACCAATGTTAACTCAAACTAACTACACTTTTGAAAACCACAAATGCAAAGGAAATTTGAAATGGATGAATGCAACTTATTGATTTCATCTCAGTCAGATGCCACAAAGAAACAAGCTGAATTCAAATGCAAAAAGAGTTCAATTTGAATCAATTGGCATGCAAGGCAACTTTTTTTTTGTGCCAAAAACTAACACCAACTTAATAAAATCAGTAAGTTTCGGCTCCACTTCTCAAGCTGGTTGGTTTAATTGGGAAACAAAGACATTCAGAGAGAACTGAGCAAGACTAAGGTGAGAATTCGAACTGAAATCAGAACTTAAAAGAAAACAGCAAATTCAGAAACCAAACAGGGCTGAAATTTCAGATGCGATATTTAAAGGATTGCTACTGATTTTTCTATTTTCGCACTAGCTTAAAGGTTGAGCTAGCTAACACAAACTGAGTACAAATAACTAATCTAGGAACAAAGAAATTTAAACTAGCAATTACTTAACAAAACGAGTGAAAAGGGGACTGAAAATTCTATAAACAGAATTCAGAATTGGCACGCGGCAATACCACTTGGCACGCCGCAATTTAAGCTGAAATAAACTGAAATTTGATCTAGTTGATCACTAAACAAGTTCCTATATTACTCTACTTGCAGAATTACAGCTAAATTACAGCTAACAACTTAAGAATCGAAAAATTTAGTAACTAAACAGAATTTCAGAACAAAACTGCAACAGAATTGAAACTACAGCTACAAAACTTGGAAATTAAGGATCTAAGCTACTCCTCAACCCCTCCCGTGCTCAAGAACTTCTTGGTTGTCAATCAAGAGCTGGCTTCGAACCCCTAGGCTCAGCAAATCAGTGGAAAACCATTTCTGAAGTTAATTCTGCATCAAGTCTGCGCTTGCTGGAAATTTCAATCCGATTCACTCTATCTCAGTTGATGAGGCTGCGATGATGATTTGGGAAGCTTCTGAGACCACCTGAGAACCCCTACAAGCTGCTCAGAAGCTCAGAAATGGTTTGTGGGTGAGAAACCAGTGATCGAACTGAGGAGTTGCCGAAACCCTCACGCAATTCCTGTTCCGGCGCAAATGAGCAGAATTCTTCAAGCAACGATCACCAAAGACTTGATTCTCGATCTGGAATGGAAGATGAGGTGGTCACGCCTTCTTGGAAGCAAAAACTTTCAAAAACAATAAAGAACAGATGAAGAACGGCGAAGAACACTGAAGACGCGACAAGGGTTGGCTGCGGCAGATTTTTGATTAAATACTTAAGCACGGACGGTCCAGATTGATCCACTTCAATCCAACGGCTGATCTTGCTCTGATTGGAGCCAAACTTTGATGATGATGATCTGGGGTCAGGATCTGCCTTGTGGTCGCTCGGATCCTCCAGATTTGCAACGGATGGTCCAGATCAAGCTAATCTTTGAATGGATGATCTAGAGCCCTCCAAGCTTGATCCAACGGTTGATTTAGCTCTGATTTGGATGAAATCTTCAGATCTTGATCAGGGTGCTTGATCAACCCTTGTCCTAGCTCGGATTGCTTCGGATCATCCCGGATGGCTCAGATCTAGCCGCTCCTGAATCGGACGGCCCATATTAAATCATAATCTTGATAATTCGATCCGGGTCACTTCCGACTCAAGTTCGACCTAATATGCCCTAGATCCTTGAACCTTTGATGCCTACAAAAATAGATCAAGAATTTAATGGCCAAATAATCCAATTTTATACAAATTTGCAATTAAGTCCAAAACCAAAGTAAGTTCTAAAACCTAGGGCAATTTCACAATTTTAGCAATAAAAACATAGGTCAAACATAGATTTAAGCAGCTCAAATAATCAATAAAATAGTATTTATCATCCTCCACCCCTGCACAAGGACTTCCGATCTTTCTCCCAGTATGAATCCGCCTTCTCCAAGATCGGGGGTCGACATTTCCATGGGGGCATCTGCTGTGTGAGGGCATCCTGTCCGTGTTCGGGCTCAGCCCGGCGCCGCTTCGTCAACATTCTACATTCGGTAAGCTCACTATCTCCTTCTTTTTTTCTTTCATGGCTCACTGACCATTGTTTATTTCAGTCGCCATGATGAATTCGGCGGCTCCAGAGGAGGGCTACGACATACCTACCGTCGAGCTAGAGGCTCGTTTGGCCGAGCGGCTCGCTGAGCAGGAGGCGAGTCTCCCGATCGCTGAGGCGGTGCACCCTGCTTCTCCCACGCTTGCTAGTGAGGAGATCTCCTGGTCAAGCTCGGAGGACGACCTGTTGGATTGAAAGAAATTTAGATATCTCCACAATGGAATGATATTGTCCACTTTAGGCCTAAGTCCTCATGGTTTTGCTCTTGGGCTCTCCCAAAAGGCCTCATGCCAATGGAGATATCTTTTTTCCTTATAAGCCTATGATCTTTCCCATGTGTTTTCGATGTGGAACTATGTTTGCAACCTTGCAACCCCAACAATCCCCCCCTCAAACAAAGGACCATAAACCCCCCTCAAGCGGAAACCCTTTCCGTTTGATGTCCGATCCTCAACCCACTAGGACTTTCTGCCCCTCGGTCCACCCGACCTATTAGGACTTCACCGCCTAGCCGCAACTAGGACTTCAGTGCCTGATGTCTGGTCCTCTTGATCAAGACATGGGAGCTCACACATCCTTTATTAAAGGCTTAACCCACATGGTTAGATCTGGATCATAGCTCTAGCTCGTGCTTCTTCTGGCGGTTAGTCCGGTGAAGAGCGACCTTGCTCTGATACCAATTGTTAGGATTGAAAGGAATTTAGATATCTCCACAATGATATGATATTGTCCACTTTAGGCCTAAGCCCTCATAGTTTTGCTCTTGGGCTCTCCCAAAAGGCCTTATGCCAATGGATATATCTTTTTTTCTTATAAGCCTATGATCTTTCCCATGTGTTTTCGATGTGGAACTATGTTTGCAACTTTGCAGCCCCAACACGACCAACCCCTCGCTCTTCGCCGGAAATGAGCACGTCGAGATGAGCCCTCACCCTCGATGATCAATCTGGCGGAGGCCTCTTCTAGCCGGCCCCGCGACAGGTGAGAGGGCAAGGAGCCCGCAGTCAGGGATCCTACTTTGCCATCTCCTACATCTCGGGCGCTCTCGGAGGATCCCGTCTCTCCACAATCGGGGGGGGGGGGGGGGGGGGGGTCCATCCCCCAGCTAGTCGGGGGAGCCTGCCGAGGAGCGTCTAATGCATCTACTGTTGCCTTCGTTATCCGATCGATCCATGAGCATGAGGGTGCCGAGCGACACGACCGATGTACGGACACAGGACGTCCAACTGCACAGCACGATAGCGGACCACTTTCTGTACGGTCTGCGAGAGAGCAGCTTCCGCGGTCTGAGCGTCCAGGCTGACAACTTTATGGCGACAACCACCCAGGTATACCAACGTTGTTTCTAATTTTGTCTTACGCTTTCTTCAGCTGAGGCATTAACAAGCCCTTCCTCATGCCTTATAGTTTTGTTCCACGAGTTACAGCATGTGCATGTCCATGCTGGGTCACGCTAAGGCCCGATTCCGAGCTGAGCGACGAGTGGAGTATCTGAAGGCCCAACTTCGACACACCCAGCTGGTTTCTGGTGACGCCTTTTTGAACAGCTTGAGGGCTGAAGTGATAGGCCTTCAGGACTTACTGGACCAGGTGAAGGATCAACTGGAGACCTCCCAGGCACAGATTGTCTCAGTCGATGCAGCGGTGGCTCAAGCACAACGCCGGGCTGCCCAGGCCGAGCACACGGAACGCCGTGCTGGGAGGATCAAGGATTGGTTGCAAGAGGATCTCCAGAAGACCCAGGCCGAGCTCCAGGAGGCGAATCAGGCTGTCGAGCCTTTACGTGCATAGCTGGCGGCCAAGGAGCAGGAGGTCGGCTCGCTGACGAGTCAGTTGAGGGCCTAGGCCGACGAGCTGAATTGGCTGCGCGAGCGGCAGGCGGCCTGGGAGGTAGCTCAGGCGGAGCTGGAGGAGCTGAGGGCATACAAGTCGGAAGAGGCGACTTGGTGGGACGCTCGGCGGGTGGAATATGTCAACTCGGGGGAGTTCACTCAACAAGTGTCCGAGCGTCTCCGAGCCTGCTGAGGCACCAGCAGTCCACCTTTTTTGAGCAGCTCAGGCAAGGCGAGCACATCGACCCTGACTTACCTTCCACCGTAGTTAAGCTTGCGGGCATGTCTCAGGACCTGCCTGAGGTGGTCTACCGACCCTTTAAATGAGGGTCGGGCTGGTGTCCCTTTTCTTCTTTCTGGTAGGGGTGGTTTGTCCCAAATTTTGTACCGAACTTCTTTTTTAATATAATCTTTCCTCTACCTCGAGCCCTCTAGAGCACGCTTGTCTTTTGCTATTGAATGCTAATGGCTCGGGCGATTGTTAGCGAAGTCGACTTGAGTGAGTGGGCGACCAGGCCTTGCTAGCGAACAAGTGAGACACTAGCGTGTGATAATTTCCAAGTGTTGGCCACTCGGGGCCCTGCCCCTTGATGTCCCACGTTAAGGTGATGGTCGGGCTACTCGATTGGTCCATACTCAAGGAGCGCGGGCCGCAAGCGTCCGACTGGAAGCCAAGCCAATGGGTTCGTGGGAGCATGCCCACTAATAACTCGCGTGGGGGAGATTCTGAGACTCTCGATCGATCAGACCCTGAGAGCGTGGGTCGCCACGCATCCGACTTGGAGCTGAGCTGAGGGGTTCATGGGAGCATGCACACTTATAACTCGCGTGGGCGAGAGTCTGGGACGCTCGGTCGATCTGACCCAGGGAGCGTGGGTCACCACGCATCCGACTGGAAGCTGAGCCGAGGGGTTCGTGGGAGCATGCCACTTATAAATCACGTGGGCGAGAGTCTGGGACGCTCGGTCGATCAGACCCAGGGAGCGTGGATCGCCACGCGTCCGACTGGGAGCTGAGCCGAGGGTCGTGGGAGCATGCCCAATTATAACTCGCGAGAGCGAGAGTCTAGCTTCTTGGTCGGGGACATCTCAGGGAGCGTGGACCACCACACGTCCGACTGAGAGCCAAGCCGAGGGTCGTGGGAGCCTGACCACTTATAACTCGCGAGAGCGAGAGTCTGACTCCTCGATTGGGGGCATCTCAGGGAGCGTGGGCCGCCACCCGTCCGACTGAGGGCCGAGTCGAGGGTCGTGGGAGCATGTCCACTTATAACTCGCGAGAGCAAGAGCCTGACTTCTCGGTCGGGGACATGTCAGGGAGTGTGGCCCGCCACGCGTTCGACTGGGAGCTGAGCCGAGGGTCATGGGAGTCTGCCCACTTATAACTCGCGAGAGCAAGAGTCTGGCTCCTCGGTCGGGGACATCCCAGGGAGCGTGGGTCACCACGTGTCCGACTAGGAGGCGAGCCGAGGGTTGTGAGGGCATGCCCACTTATAACTCATGAGAGCGAGAGTCTGGCTTCTCGGTCGGGGATATCCCAAGGAGCGTGAGCCACCACGCGTCCAACTGGAGCCGAGACGAGGGTCGTGGGAGCATGCCCACTTATAACTCACGAGAGCGATAGTCTGGAACACTTTGCCATTTATCTGAGAAGGCGGACCTTCCACTATTCCTGTGAGATTACAGAGTCCAACTTTTTTAACTGCCCGCTTGGCGAGAGTTGCCCCGGGCAAGCCCCCCTGAAATCATGGGCACTCCTCCTTGAATGGCGTTCTGCCGGTTGGCCTACTGCTCCTCCATCTCGCCCGACTCGACTTGTTCTTCTGTTGGGAATAAGCCACGAGCAAGCTGGGGCTCGTGTTCGAGTCCTCTGTCATTTGTGGGGAGGTTTCGACCTCCTCGACCCGGGTCCTGCCCGGGGGAGGTTTGCCTTCTTCATTCTTGGGTGGCTGTCCGAGGAGCGTGACCCCGTCCGAACTGACGACACTCTTCCGTGTCGTGGGTGTGGCTGTGATGGAACATGCAGTAGGGCCTCCAGCGGGTCAGCAAACACCCTGAGTCACTTGCTGCACTGTCGATGGTCTACTCCATCTCGGTTAGCGGACCCCCATGGGCTACGAATGGGGCCGCCCGTTGGTCGATTATACTGCACGGGAGCCAGGAGTGGTGTGCTGGCCGACTCCTTCTTCCGAGCGGCCTGTGCTTCTTCCACATTGATGTATTTGATGACCTTTCCTAGTAGGCTGTCTAAGTCTTTGGGGGGCATTCGGATGAGCGAGCGAAAGAAATCTCCCTCTTGCAGTCCTTGAGAGAAAGCGTTGTTCAAACCTTCTGGGTCGGCAGTTGGCACGTCCAGTGCCACCCCCATTGAATCTCTTAATGTAGGCCCGAAGTGATTCCTTCGGGCCCTGCTTTTAGGCAAACAAGTTGATACTTGTCTTGTGGTGCCTTCGGCTACTAGCGAAGTGCTGGAGGAATATCCTCCTAAGCTTCCCGAAGCTGGAGACCGACCCGTTGGGGATCTAGTCGAACCACCGTTGAGCGGGTCCAGAGAGCGTTGTCAAGAACGCCCGACACTTAACACCCTCCGGGTACTGGTGCAGTAGGGTAGCACTTTCGAACTTCATGAGATGCTCTTCGGGGTCGGTGGCCCCAGCATACTCGGGTATGGTGAAGAATCTGAGGTGTCGGGGAACCGGATCCTCCAAGATCACGAAGCAAAAGGATTGTGCGTCCACGCGGCCGGCATTGTGCCGACTGGGGCCTTTCCCTTATCGAGGTGCAGCTTGTGCGTTCGGCTGACTGCGGATGCTTCGATCGGCGCGGGCTCTACCGCGCCAACCCGGTTGTTGTGCACAAGTGAGAGGGAAGGGGCCGAGTCTCTTCCTAGAGGAGCGGCCTTTCCCTGATTTCCTGAGGGATTAGGCGTCGCGGGCTCCTGGGGCTGAGTCGCGGGGCCATTAGTAGGTGACAGTCTCAGCGGAGTTCCTCGAACCCGGGCGACTGAGAGGAGCTCGTACTCCTCGGGAGTAATGGTCATCACGACCCGGTTGGACGCTTCCATCGTACACTTCCGATCAGGCTGGGTGTCCCTTCTTCTAGCACCAAATTTGATCTTGTCACGAAGCGAGGTGGAAGTCCCAAGGGTTGGATGGTCTTCCGAGTGACATGAGCGGCTGAGGTGGCGTCGACCTAGTTCTGACCTGTCTATGGCATGCAAGACAGTGACCGTTTGCAAACCCACCGGGGAGTTTTCCCGGCAAGGTACTCCGGCAGTCAAGTCAGTATTCGTAGGAAATATAGTAGAGCAAATGGAAATACAGTAGAAGGGAGAGCTTGCGTGCATACCTGTGGAATGAGGAGTGGAGGGCTTATATAGTCGGGGGAGCTGACAACCCCTGTCTGTGTCGACGAGATAGGGGTGTGGTACCTGAAAGTATGAGAGCACCTGAAAGTACCGCGGCATGACGCGGGGTGCTTGGGCAGTACGACGGTACTGAATCGGCGGGATAATCACAGGGGGTGTCATAAATGGGCAAGGCACGTAGTACCCTGACATCAAAATCGTACCCCGGATGTGATGACATAGGGCGGTGTAGGGGCGATCTAGTCCGTAGCTTGAGCGCTGACCAGCGGGTCCGAGTGTCAAGGACTGGGTCAGGTAATGGCCAGGGAGCGTGGGTCACCACACGTTCTACTGGGAGAGTTGAGGCGCGGGGTACGCCCTGAGTCGGGGGTCTGTTGGGCTATGTCTGTCTGGCTCTGTCTTGGTTCTGTGGGTTATCAGATCTATGGAATGCTGACCGAGCGTGGGCCACCACGTGTCCAACTGGATTGTCCGATCCAGATCCAGATCGGGGTACGGGTGTAATCGATCGAGTGAGGAGACTCTCGGGGTCGGCCCGACCGACCCTGCCCGAGGTCGGTCCGTTAGTCCATCGGGGGGTTTCCTGGCTCGTGCAATCCCCTAGTGAGGTCGTCGTCGACCCTTCTGTCGGGCCTTCGCGGTGCCAGGCTAGTTGGCTGAGCGAGACGAGCTACCCGTAAGCAAGGCCAGGATCACTATCTAAGTGACGTGAAAGTCGAGATCCGACTTAATCTCCGTGACTATTATCTCATATTACTTTGTCCTTCTATCCTCGATATCTAGATTGATCGATGAGGCATCGACCGTGTCACTCTCAATATCAATTTTTATATTTCTTGATCCCGAAGTAGACTGACTCAAGAAAATAAGATCAATATCTCAGATAGATTCATTTGAGCATGACCATGCATTTAGTAGTGCTACTCGATCAAAGGACCCACAAATATTATTCTCGTCATTTCAGAAAGATAGGTCTCATTTACATCACTCACATCCCTCCGCATAATTTATTGCATACCCAGTGATCGCCTTTATACTCTCCCTTATTACAGGTGATGTTTGACGATACCAAAGTACATAACTCATACAACGAGTTGTGATTTCAGGTTTACGGACTATTCATACTAATAGTCACATGAGAAAGTTTATGATACTCATATAACGATCCATGAAACTTCCTCATGCCAGGTCAATTCAGTACACATTCTCTAATGTATACCCATATGTCAACATGATATCACATATCCATAATTTATGAGATCAAGTCATCAATTGGCCTACATACTATTCTCAACGCATTAATATTGTCCTTGCATATTAATACTTGACTAGGAATAGTAAGGGTGGTGTTCTCTACAACCTCTCACAATTAATTCAACCAGTTGATGTGTTGTAGATTAGAACTTACTATTCTAGGATATTATTATATTTATTCAACCGGCACAAGCAAGAAATAAATATAATAATCAAAACTTTGTCTTTATTAAATAGAATATGATACAAAATGTTCCCTAGATAATTATCTCATACTTGACTCTAGGACTAACACTAACACCAACAAGTTTTTCCAACGCTCTCATTCTCTTCAGGCATTCTTCTCCTCCGGGCACTCATCCTCTAGCCACTCCTCCTCCAGCGACTCCTTCTCCTTCTTCAGGTACATTCCGAACCTTTTTTTTTTGCTTGTCGCTTGTGGCCACTCTTGCGGTCGTTGCCTCCTGTGGTCGGCCTCCCATCAACGCTCTTGGTTGCCTGTCGCAGCCAGCGGTGGCTGTGGGCAAGTGCGGCCATAGGGGGTCGGTGGTGGTTGCTGCTAATGTTAGGGATTCTATATGGATGTGTTAGGGTTTTCGGATTGTATGGTAAATTATGGAGTTTATATTGTTTTGGTGTTCGCTGCTGCTTGGTTCTATTTGATATTGTGACTATGTCGTATGGTAGTGGTTTAGAGTTTCTTGTTTGATGGATTGGGACAGTTTGGATGAGTTTGTAGGTTGGTTACATGTTATTTAGTTTTTCTTACATTCTTATGTTTCAATACTGTTGAACTCCATTCTTATTCATACAAATATGCTGTATGCCGATTAGCAAAATTTCTAGGTTATGACGGTAGCTAGCATATTACTTTCACATTGTTTATTTTCTTGAATGCTAATTCATAACTTGGTTGTTTGCTTTTTTTTTTATTAAGTTAGTAGCTAGCATATTGCTTTTTTTAGATATAAGCATGTTATGTTTGACATGATTAATCATGTTAGAAATTTTATTTTCATTAAAATACAATGTATATGAAAAAGACATAAATGTATAATTGATTAGAAAATGAATTTATTAGTTAAGAATTTTTTGCTGGGTTGATAATTTTGTGAACTTCATAATGTCTCATTCTGAATGATTGAATGGTGCTGAGTTAAAGTGTCCATGTAATCAACACAGATATAGAAATACAGCTTTTCGTGATAACGATATAGTGAAAACACATATATGTAGGTATGAGTTTGTTCCAAATTATTACAACTGGTATTGTAATGGAGAGTCATATGTATTTGAACCCATTGGACCTTTCATTGCTTCATCATCCAACTCGATTGCTCCAGAAGCATCATATAGGCCAGCTGATGCAATGCAATCAATGGTTTACAATATAATGTTGGGGCAACCGACCCAAGGATGATCTGGAGGATCATAGGTTTTGATGTGTGTACCAATATAGTTAATGTTAGGGTGTTATATTGTTCCAATATGTGTATATGAGTGTGTAGGTTTGCAGGTACACATAGACTTGGTTGGATGTCTTCAGGTGAAGGGTGGCATAGAGGCAAGCCGTGGGCTTGCGTGCGTATCCGAGGGACCATGGACAAGACAGGTACGATGAGCCGAGGGAAGCGAACTTCGAGGCGTACATGAAGGATAGCATGGAGGCAAGCCGTGTGCTTGTGTGCGTATCCGAGGGACGAGGGACAAAGTCGAAGAGGGCTTGAAGGCGACGGATCGAGGCTGCTGAAGCAGAGACGATAAACCGAGGGACGCGGACTTCGAGGCATGCATGAAGGATGGCATGGAGGCAGGCCGAGGGCTTGTGTGCGCATCTGAGGGACGGGAGCCGAAGATGAAGAGGGCGTGAAGGCAACAGATCGAGACTACAGATTGAAAAGTCAACCAGGTCGTAAGGGTCCGAGTGTGAGTGTTCGTACTCGGGAACTAAGCTGGGAGGGTTCGAGTGCGGAGAGAAATGTACTCGGGAAGGGTAACCCTAGGCTTAGGGAAAGACCAGTCGACTACCCCAGGGGTAGTCGACTGGTGATGGTTGGAGATTCAAATGTTGGGTGCAACGTTCGAATCTGAGTGGGGCCAGTCGACTGGTAGCGACCATTTTAGAACTTGAGCTCTATTTAAGGGAGCTCGTTTAAGGCTTTTCTTCTTGGCGAAACTTGCTTGGTAAAAGCTTGTTAGTAGCTTATATTGCTCAGGTAGTGTCCAGGAGTTGTGGTGCGGTTTCTCCACCCACAAAGAGCTACGAGATCTAGCCGGAGGTGCTCCGGGGAATCATCCACCGACGGATTAGGGATCGCCCACCTTACGGGCAGTCGTTGAGTAGGATTTCTATCTCCGAACCACTTAAATAGGTGTGTTCTTTTTTCGTTAGGTTTTATTTTTATTTAGTATATTCCGCTTGCGCACTAACGATTGTAGGAAGAAAATCGAAAGACGCTATTCACCCCCCCCACTAGATTGACGGTCACGTTCTAACAAGTGATATCAGAGCGAAGGTCTGCTCTTGTTGGAATAACATGCCAAAAGAGCACAGCTAGAGGAAAAGATGATGGAAGACAAGTTGGGGGATGATATCAACACTCCACCTCCATATGATCATGAAGATTTTGACTATTGGAGGACAAGAATGAAGACTTGGCTTGGAATGGATCGGGAGTGCATGGTAGTGCTAGAAGAACCATTCGAGATTCCAAGAGTCAAGCATAGGAAAAAGCTCCGACCTAGATATTGGACTAAGGAGCAACAAGCACAATCTTGAGCAAATGAGAAGGTAATTGGTATATTAGTTAATATTTTGTCTAATAATATTTTGAGTGGTGTAGGTGAGTATAAAAATGCATATGAGTTGTGGAACAAGTTGGAAGAATGTCATGAAAACCCTACACAAGCTCAAATAGTAGAAGAGCCCAAAGAAATAAATTCAATAGTCCAAGAAAGGGAAAGAGAAAAAGAGCTGTCAACTTCATCGAGTGAAGAGGCGCAATCAAGTGAAAGATCATCCACTTCATCAAGAGAAAAAGAAGAGGTATCAACTTCAAGGATTGAGGGGGAGGAGAGACCCTCATCAATACCGGAGCAAGAAAAAGCTCCAACCTCCACCTAAGCAAAATCAAAGGATCATATCATATGCTTTGGATGCAACAAAAAGGGGTACTACAAGGGCAAGTTCCATCATGTAAAAGGGAGGTAAACCCTAAACCCAACTCAATTCATTTTAAATCTAACATGAGTTGTAGTGAAAAAAAAAAAGAAAAGAAGCACATTAGGTGTTATACTTGCGGGGAGCTAGAACATTATCACACTCAATGCTCAAGAAAAGGAGAGCTCAAAAAGATGGAGCATTTAAGAAGATGGGAAAAGATGAAAACCTCACATCAAGGGGGAGCTACAAGGGTAAGGGAGGTAATCCCTAAGTTTACTTATGCTTCAAATGTCTTTATGAATGCTAGAAATAATAATGATTAATTGCCTATGCATACTTTTGGCTTCAAGTATCATGATAGAAATAGAAATAACATTGCGTGCCAAAATTCTAAAGAATCCATGGTTCATGATAAATCTAGGGCTTTTAGATCTAAGGACCAAGGCATTAATCCTAAGAAAGGAAGACGCATGCCTAGAAAAATAGGTAGATCTAGGAATGATCACAATGGACACGATAATACTAAGGTTAGAAATCTAGAAAAGGAAAATCAAGTTTTGAGGGAAAAGCTTGATAAGTTAGAAAAGAACCTAGATAGACTCATTAGAGGGTCCATGGGATTGAGTGTGATACCAAATGATCAACACCTTAGAAATGGTCGGCCGAGACTAGGATACAAATCTAGGGGGTCAAATGTTAGTAAAAAGACTAGTGAAAAATCATATGGCAAGGTGTCATATGACTATAGCAAAGAAAAGGTCAAAAATGACAAGGGAAAGTCATTTAAAGGGGAAAAGAAGAAGTCCACCAAGGACAAGGTGTGGAAAGTTAAGAGAGTGAGAGTTGAAGGTCAAGAAACACCGGAGGTACACCAGTGTGGTCTTGCCTTTGTAGATGAGTCACCTAAGGAGGTGACTAGGGCTAAGAGCTCAAGGGAGAGCTCTAGAAGTCAAAATGGGATCTATGGTCAATGAATTTCAGGAGGATTTCTTCAAGGAGATTAGATGGATTTAGGAATGTGCCAAAGGATTTGAAAGACTCATTTGAGCCTTAATCCTAGGGATTTGGCACACTAAAAGGGGATTTATGGAGTAAAAGATAAAAATAGAATCATATTGGGTAGAAATTGGTGTTTAATGTGTAAACGTCATATAACTCAGTGCTAGGAATGCATTGTGATTAATTATGGGAAGATACATTAAGGAGAAGTCAAAACTAGAACTTTTGACTAAGTTTCAATTACACAATTTAGGTAGTTTTGAAGTTCGTGCCAATCTTGGGATACGGAGTAAGTTTGTTTGAAAATATAGTTTTCCCAAGTAAACATAGGCTCCACAAATCTCTCTACGAAATTTTAGATTTTTTGGAGATTTGTGGAATTAGTTATGCATTTCTGAAATTAGGACTGGAAACTTGAAATCAGTGTACTAGTCGACTGTGTTGGTGCAGGAAACACCATATCGAACCTTGTTTTGATATTGGCAAAGGATTCAAAGTTAAGTTTGTTTGTGATCTAACAATATTCACTGAGTGTGCAGGATACAAAGTCCTAGCGAAGGGCTGCTAGGCACCTGGCGAAGGACTGCCAGGATACAAAGTCCTAGCGAAGGGTTGCTAGGCACCTGGCGAAGGACTGCCAGGATACAAAGCCCTAGCGAAGGACTGCTAGGCACCTGGCTAAGGAATGCCAGGATACAAAGCCCTAGCGAAGGACTGCTAGGCACTGGCGAAGGACTGCCAGGATACAAAGCCCTAGCGAAGGACTGCTAGGCACCTGGCGAAGGACTACCAGGATACAAAGCCCTAGCGAAGGACTGCTAGGCACCTGGCGAAGGAATGCCAGGGTACTGAAGTCCTGGCTAAGGAATGCTATGCGCCAGGCGAAGGACAGCTTGGGACTGAAGACCTAGCGAAGGACAGTTAAGCACCGGGCGAAGGACAACTTGGTATCCAAGACCTGGCGAAGGACCGCTAGGCAAAAGTCCAACCAGAGGAGCGGTTGGCATCAGGTACATTCTCCCGAGAGGAGTAGGTGAGGACGCGTTCCCCGTCGAGGGAACAGTAGGCGTCGGTTCGACCTAGGGCTCCATTTGGGAGGCCCAAAGTCAGAACCAAGACAGCTAAGGCTGTATAAACTAACATCTTATTGTTTTATGGTGTTTTGGACTAACCCTGGATGCAGGACCGAAGGAACGAGTGTCTGCAGCTCAGAGAGCCTCAAAGGAATGAGGCAACAGCTGACCAGGGCGCCCGGAGTGTCCCGGGCGCCCCCAAGGTGAACACAAAACACACAAAACAAAGGCAGGCTTCGACAGCTCATCTCCCGGGCGCCCCCGCTGCTCCCGGGCGCCCCCAGTGCAAGCCTACGAAGAGAAGCTAGCCAAGCCAAAGGGATAAAGATTTGACCCGGTCAACCCGGGCGCCCCCAGCGTCCCGGGCGCCCCGGTCAAGATGTGATCCCGAGGTTGAAGGGATCAGAAGTTGACTGAGGGAAAGGTGGATCGACCGACACATGGGGGGGCGCCCCCAGGCCCTATAAAAGGGCCCTCGACCCCGAGACTTGAAACAACACTTTAATTCAACGCTTCTACGCTCTTCTGCTCCCGCGCTCTGCTCCGAAAACCTCCCAACTCGAGCCGACGACGTCCCTCCGCTCCGAAAAGTCAATCTACATCGGATGTCGGTAACGAAGAGCAATTTCCTTTTTGTGTTTACGATACTGCAATTGTAATATTAATTTGTAAACCATTTTGCGAAAATATAGAATTGCCCGCAGTAAACGGTCAACGACCGTGGGCCTTGGAGTAGGAGTCGACCTAGGCTCTGAACCAAGTAAAAATAATTATGTTTGCGAGTTTTGCTTTTAATCTTTCGCTGTGCAAATTCTCTATCTCAAATCCGAACGCTTTCCGAGATTCACCCCCCCTCTATCGGTTCTCTCGATCCAATAGACTGGTCTAGTGCAAATCGAAAAATAGGGTTCCAAAATTACCAGTCGACTGCCCTTTGATCTTACTGATCAGTTTCACAGTCGACTGATACACGGGTTTTTAAATAGAGAAGGCCACGCGGGGGTGGCCGAATCTAGGATTTTCGGTGCCACCCCTTGCGAGATCTCATCCTCCCCGACCTCCTCTCTCGATCTAAGGTGATCTCAAGCCCTAAAAACACTTCTCTAACCTCCTCCCACCTCAGATCCGACCCTAGGGTTAGTAAAACTTCTTCTCTCAGTCCGATCTTCATCAAGCCTTATCATGAAGTGAGTGGGAAAACGGTAAAACCTTGTATCATTTGATTTTTCCTGTTTAAGTCGTGATTTGGAACTAATTTGGCCTATTTTGCTTGATGTTCCTTGTTTTCTCTTGTTATGGGATCATGTGGGTACATGCATTGATATGTGTTATGTTAGAATGACACAAAAGAGGAAAGTAGGTGAGGGGTCATCCCGGCAAGAGCATATAGACCATGACATACCTTGGTTCCGGTCCGAGGAGTGCCGGAAGAGATTTGAAGAAAATGAGTTTGTCTTGATGAATTGTCGATATCTCAACCGGACATATTTTCGGGAGAAGACTCCTCAGATTTCTGAGATGATTACATCCTTTGGCCTAGAAAATTGGTTTATTGTCAGCATGATGCTAATATTGACATGTGTAAAGAGTTCTATGCAAACCTTACATGCATTAGTCCCGATGATGGGACTTATGAGTTTGTAGTGGTAGGAGTGTTTATTCCCTTTACACCTGCAATCTTAGGATCATTTCTAGGGTGTAGGACCTCTAGCAATGCATTTACCTATTTTTCAAAAATTATCGACCCTTTTACCTTTCCTGGTGTGACCCTGGACCAGATTCATTTTCATTACTTTGCTAGACGTCAAGTTTCTACAGAGCGCCTTTTTGAGGCTAAGCGCATGAGTCCAGCTAGCAACGTATTGTATAAAGTTGTCTTAGACTGCATCTTACCCATCGTTACCAAGGGGAGGTTGAAGATTCGACTTCCTCACTTGGTAATGATGTATACACTGGAGAGGCGACTAGATATTGATGTCACCCTACATGTCTTTGCCTCCATTGTTCACTTCTCACACAGTGTAAATGGTAAGATCTACATGCCGTTTTGTCATGTCCTGACCAAGTTTTTCGAGCCTAGAGGTATATGCACGACTAGCGGTCAGGTACATCACCTGTCCAAGGACTATGATCAGATTGGTGCACGACAACTGTCCTTGGCAGGGATTGAGTGTCGGCTGGGGGAGATTGTCTGGAGGAAGCGTTCAGATTCCTCCAGTTCTGTTGAGGAGCCCACTGGTGGAGTTTCACCGGAGTAGTTCTCCCAGCTCCAGTCTGAGGTTCACGACCTCCGGGAGGAATTTCATGGGTTCCAGCAGCAGCAGATGGGCTTTCAGACTGCTATTCAGGGGGAGGTCCATGGGCTCACGGAGACTTTTTCAGAGGTTTCAACTGCAGCAGGACGAGATGTACGACATGATACAGCAGCTGCACCTCATGTATCAGGCCCCTCCTCCTCCTCCTCCTCTGGGCGATGGCATGCAATAGAGTTTATGTGTGGTTTTTAGTGTTGAGAGTGTTTTGCTTGGTTGTATATTTTATCTCTCAAACACTTTCTTTTGACATTGTAACACTTAACTGCTTTGGGGCTACGACCCTTATGACTTTCTTTATGTTTTTTTTAAAGTGTGTATGAAGCATTGAATTAATGTTTTATATTGCTTTTATTTCAGTTCGTAAGTTGATAATTGAAGTAATGCTTTATTGATATCATGAAATGTTAGAAAATTTGATAAATGCATGAATGTCTAGGGTTAAGAGATAAAAGGGGGGGAGGTCATATCATATTGAAAATCTATAAGGAAAAAGGAGATTCAAAAATAATTCTAGGTTTGAAATGGTCTATGATAGGCTTAGCAAACATATAAAATCATAAGAAGCCTTGAGAGTTGATACTCATTGAAACATTTTGAAAGAAATGGGGTTTGTACCAAAAGTCAAGCATATTTGATATTTTTCACGAAATCATATTTTTCTAGAGTAGGTTATATTCTAACAAATGTGCTTGTAAAATTTTATATTTTTTCGAATTTTGTAGAATTTTCTAGGGATTTCTGAAATTCGACTGACATTTTCAAGTTAAGACTATATCAGTCGACTGCCCTGGGGCAGTCGACTGATATCTCGGGAAATTTGTGAAATTCATAGGGCAGTCGACTGATAAGGCTGTTTGGTGATTTCTGAGGGGTTTTCAGAAATAAAGTGAACTCTTTTGACACTAGGGTTAGGATTGCTTGGGCCAATCTTTTTGATGGTGTCAAAGGGGGAGAATTTATGGTGTTAAGTTAGGTTTAACTTGACGAAAGAGAACTTGTGGTGTTAAGTTGGGAAGAACTTAACTTGATGTTGTGATGTTAAGTTGGGTAGAACTTAACTTGGTGTTGTGAGTGAGAATTGAAAATTGGGAGAGGGCATAGGATAAGGGGGAGGTTGCCTCTTGTTTGCTATGTTTTTAATTTTCAATTGCTATTGTTGTTTTTGGTTACCTAACTTAAATATATTGCTACACATCAAAAAGGGGAAGATTGTTGGGGCAATCGACCCAAGGATGATTTGGAGGATCATGGGTTTTGATGTGTGTGTCAATATGGTTAAGGTTAGGGTGTTATATTGTTCTAATATGTGTATATGAGTGTACAGGTTTGCAGGTACACATAGACTTGGTTGGATGTCTTCAGGTGAAGAGTGGTATGGAGGCAAGTCGTGGGTTTACGTGCGCATCCGAGGGACCATGGACAAGGCAGGTACGATGAGCCGAGGGAAGCGGACTTCGAGACGTACGTGAAGGATAGCATAGAGGCAAGCCACGAGCTTGTGTGCGTATCCAAGAGACGAAGGCCAAAGTCGAAGAGGGCTTGAAAGCGACGGATCGAGACTGCTGAAGCAAAGACGATGAGACGAGGGACACGGACTTCGAGACATGTGTGAAGGATGGCATGGAGGAAGGTCGAGGGCTTGCGTGCGCATCTGAAGGACGGGAGCCGAAGATGAAGAGGTTGTGAAGGCAACAGATCGAGACTACTGATTAAAGAGTCAACCAAGTCGTAAGAGTCCGAGTGTGAGTGTTTGTGCTCGGGAATAAAGCTGGGAGGGTTCGAGTGCGGAGAGAAATATACTCGGGAAGGGTAACCCTAGGCTTAGGGAAGGACCAGTCGACTGCCCCAGGAGCAGTCGACTGGTGATGGCTAGAGATTCAAATGTTGGGCACAACGTTCGAATCTGAGTGGGTCAGTCGACTGCCCCAGTCGACTGGTAGCGGCCATTTTAGAACTCGAGCTCTATTTAAGGGAGCTCGTTTAAGGCTTTTCTTCTTGGCGAAACTTGCTTGGTAAAAGCTTGTTAGTAGTCTGTATTGCTCAGGTGGTTTCCAGGAGTTGTGGTGAGGTTTCTCCACCCACAAGGAGCTACGAGATCTAGCCGGAGGTGCTCCAAGCAATCATCCACCGACGGATTAGGGATCGCCCACCTTACGGGCAACCGTGGAGTAGGAGTTCTATCTCCGAACCACATAAATAGGTGTGTTCTTTCTTCGTTAGGTTTTGTTTTTATTTAGTATATTCCGCTTGGGCACTAATGATTGTAGGAAGAAAATCGAAAGACGCTATTCACCCCTCTCTAGCTTGACGGTCACGATCTAGCATATAATGCATGCATTTGATCAATCGAATATAGATGAAACACCTACGCCTAAAGTTTAGAAAATGTATGACATGTTAAAAGCTTGTGAAAGAGAATTGTGGGAAGACATTCATTATGGTCATTCTCAATTATCTGCTACTGCAACATTATTAAATATGAATGTCAAGCATCATTTCTCCTAACGATGTTTTTATGACATGTGTCAATTGATGTCAGTGTTGTTTCCGACAGATAACTGCATGACTGATAATTTTTACAATACAAAAAAATTGATTAAAGACTTGGATTTGCCAGTAGAGAAGATATATTGTTGTATCAATAATTGTATGATCTTTTGAAATGAAGATAGTGAACTGATAGGAAGCAGAATGTGTAATCACTCTTGTTATAAGCATAGTAGACGCATGGTCGGGAAGAAGAAGAAAACGATCTCCTACAAAGTCATGTATTACTTTTCATTAACTGATAGGCTCCAATGGTTGTATGTATCAGCCGCAACAGCAAGTCACATGAGCTAACATCAAAACCATATATATGAAGGAGATATCATGTGTCATCCTTGTGATTTCCTTACATGGAAATATTCAGATACAATATTTTTCTCCTTTACAATAGAACCACATAATGTGAGACTTGGACTTTCTGCAAATGAATTTTACCCATTTAGAAGTTATGGATAGCAATATTCATCATGGTCGGTTATATTAACACCATATAACTTACCACAATGGAGGTGAATGAAAGATAAATTTATATTTCTTACTGTGCTAATAGATATTTTTTTATAACCTTTGATTGCTGAGCTGAACCATTTATGGAATGTAGACTCAAAGACATATGACATTATAAGTAAATTATACTTTACAATGTATGTTGCAATGTTATGGACCATTAGTGATTTTCTCGCATACTCAATGTTATCAGGATAGAGCATGGTTGGAAAATTAGCATGTCCACATTATATGAGTCAACCTGATGCATTTTCATTACCTTGCAGTGGAAAAATTTCTTAGTTTGATAATCATCGAAATTTTTTACCGTTGATCACTTATTTAGAAGAAATAAGAAAATTTTCAAAAGAAATGAAGTGGTTAGGAAACTATCCTTAATTTGGAAGTCAGGTGAAGAAATTCTTAATGAAATTGATAGTTACAGATTTCTACTAGTAATTCAGAATGATTATGATGATATCAATAAGTATATTATTAGAGTGAACAAATGTAGTTAGAGGAAAAGAAATATTTTTTGGGAGTTTTGATATTGAAAGTATTTACTCATTAGAAGCCTGAGAAAAGACGCAGGAGCCTGACGATTCCCCTACTGAGTAGATCTTCTAATAGTATGTTATTCTTTTTCTTAGCTTTTACTTTTTCATTGGATTTATTAAATCAAACTATTATATCTATTTGTTTATATATGCATCCCAAATGTATCATATTTTTTCATTATCATTTACAAATTTTGCCTTTTTGAAAGTCAAATCCAGATATTCTTTTGGTTGAAAAGTACATATTTTTACGTATTTTATATATCCTTAAATGTTATCTAGATTTTGTAGTTATATTTCACTTTTATTTGTATTGTCTGTTAATCAAATAATATTTGATATTGGATTAAAGTTCTTTTTGATTAAGATATTTTCTTTTTGACTCTTTCCTTATATAAGTATTGACTTATATATTTGGATATAGTTTATGTTGAGTTACGATGTATTTGTATTTGCATATCATTTGATTTTGTTTGTCAGTATTAACTTATGATGTGTATGGATTGGATGTTGTTGTGTATTTTATATGAATGTTATGACGCGTATTGATTTGAATGTTATTATGTGTGTGGATTGGATTGTGATATCTATTGATATGTATTATTGTTAAGAATGTATTCATGGTAAATGGAAAAAGAGGAGAGCGTTGGAATAATTTGTAATGCAAATAGCAACGAATATTTATAATTCCGTCAATAATAGTGACGGATAATTGATCTATCCATCGCTAATATCGATCGTTTTTTGACATTTTTGATATTTTCGTTACTATTAGCGACGAATAATTGACCTATCCGTCGCTATTAACGACGGAACATAATTTCCGTCGTTGTAGCGGAGTAGAATTAGGATATTTTTACTGCGTACCAGTGATGGAATAGTAAATTATCCGTCGTTATTTACGATGATATAGTGACGGGACAATGAGATTCCGTCGTTAATTTGTTATAAATGAAAAGTTTTACATCCGTTATCTAGCGATGGAAATTTATGCTCCGTCACTAATAGCGATCGATTTTTGACATTTTTATCACTAATAGCGACGGATTTTTTGCTGTGTATCGGCGATGGAATAGTCAATTATTCGTCATTGTTTACGATGATATAGTGACGAGACAATGAGATTCTATGGCTAATTTACTGTAAATGAAAAGTCTTACATTCGTTATCTAGAGATGGAAATTTATGCTCCGTCGCTATATTTTTTCAACATGATATTTAACGTCGCTAATATCGATGGGTATTAAATGTTCCGTCGCCGTCCACGATACCGATGGTGTTAGACCCGATAACACATCTTCCCTGGCAAATTCGATGCTATTTGGGTTAGCAATGAATTATCGACGGATTTCGTCCATCACTTAGGGGGGTAGGGGTAAGCAAAAATTCAGAAAACCCGAATTAACCGAACTGAATCGACCGAATTTCAAAATTCAGTTTGGTTAATTCGGTTTTCGATTTTTTTTCTCAAAATTTAGTTCGGTTTTCGATTTTGAATTTTGTAATTCGGTTAAACCGAATAAACCGAATTAACTGAATAAGAATATTAATTTAATTATTTTTATTTAAAAATATAATTAAATTAAATAAAATCTTGTTTTTTTTATTAAAATCAAATAAAATGTTAAAATTTCAGTTAAATCGATTAATTCGGTTAAAAATCGAATTAATCGATATTTTATTGGTTCGATTTTCTCGGATTTTATTAAGAAATTCGGTCGGTTCGGTTTTTTTTAAAAAAAATATCGATTTATTCGATTTTCGATTTATTTGGTTCGATTCGATTCAGTTTTAACCGAATACTCACTCGTATGGGGTTGTGAAGAAAACACTCGAAGAGCAATTTTCTTTTGCAATATTTGCAAATTGCATGCTAAAAACTTGCTGCTGTTTGTGAATTCATATCTAATACTTAACACTCCGTATCAATAATACATTTACTTCGAAGTGATGAGATAAAAACACTCTAACAACAACAACAACAACAACAACAACAATAACAACAACAACAACAATAATAATAATAATAATAATAATAATAATAAGTTACAACAACAACAACAACAATAATAATAATAATAATAAGTTACCACTAACTCTCATACATTGAACAACTAAAAAACCCCACAAACTCAGTCACTCCCTTAATACTAAACTTTTAGTTGATGACGAACCATATATCTTAAATACTTCAATCCATTAACCCGACCAACTCGATCGTTTAACTTTAATATACCAAAAAATGAAATTTGGTATGCACATATGGTATATAAGTGGTAAAAAAAATTTCACTCGCTTTCAGCGTTGATCCCGCCCTATCCTTGGCACCGTACGGACAGCCAATGTGGCAAACGGTCTGGTCAACTTCAGGGTCCATATCAATGTACGGGCAGCCAACTCGACAAACATCCTGGCCGGACCCAGGGTCTCCGCCGGTCGGTCGGACTCAAGGTAGCCGGTTAGAATAAAAATAGCGGTTCATCCGACCGGTCAAACCCGGCCGGCCACATTAAGGCTTACACGCCTCATCCGGCCGGTCAAACCCGGCCGACCACATTAAGGCTTACACGCCTCGTTCATCCGAGTGCATCCGCCCGGCAGTCCTCTACCCCCATGCTTGATATCCATCCGAGCGTGCCGTCCCGGTGTCCACTCGGGCACTCTCTCGGAATCACCCTGGGGTGAAGACAAAATACACCTGCACCAGCTGCAGATAACAGGCTATCACCACTCGTGTGAACTGACACTCCCTGGCACGCCGCCCTGTCACGCCGTTGGTGCCAGGCGGCGCCTGTCAGAAACGTACAGAAACCAGTCTTTGTCCTCACATAAGACAAATAGTATACGACAAAGAATGTTGGCTACAAATCGACATAATCATACAATATCTTCTGACCTTGTCAGAGAATCCTGACACAGGTCAGACTCAAATCAACATAATCATACAAAATCCCCTGACCCTGTCAGAAGATCTTGACACATGTCAGACTTGGTCCTTTTCCCCGGCTATATAAGCCCCTCCCCTCCTCATTATCAGGTACGCGGGCAAAACTTCTCGTCTACAGTGCTCCTCTATTTGCTTGTTCACCGGAGTACTGACTTGACCGTCGGAGGGCCATGCCGGGACGCTTCCCGGCTAGGTTGCTAACGGTCATCTTCTCCAGCAGGTTCAGGTCATCTCGTCGGAGATCCACCAGGCTACTTCTTCTTCCATTCGGTCGGAGGACCCCCTCCCACTTGCTGAGTCATTCTGGAGCGAGGACATCCCGTCGGCATCCACGTCACTCTTCTCTACACCGTCATCCGGTTGCGGCTCCATTTCGCTCGGCGACAGGATCAAATTTGGCGCTAGAAGAAGGGCTTTCTGCCTGATCGAGAGCGAAGAATGGAAAACCCCAATCCACTGACGGTTACTCTTTCGCCAGAAGAATATGAAATGCTGATGGCTGTCCGGACACAGAAGGCACAACAATCGCATCCGCCGACTGGTAGTCAAGGGGCCCGGCCCCCTGGGCCCTCTATGCGGGGAAATTCAGAAGGTATGGCTGCTCAGCCCGACCCCTTCATTCCGAATTATCCCCGAGCACTTTTTCGGAACGAGGCCCACTCGGCCCCGACCGAAGCTTCAGCGTCCAGCCTGGCGCATCAGGCGCGCCCAGATAAAGGGAAAGGTTTGGCCGACCCCGCCGCGGCCTGTCCGACTCACAGCCCTTTCTCTTCACAAATTCTTGGAGATCCCGTCCCCAAGCATCTACGATTCTTCACCATGCCTGAGTACTCGGGGGCCAGTGACCCCGAGGAGCACGTCATGAAGTTTGAGAGCGCCGCCCTGTTGCACCAATACCCGGAGGGCGTCAAATGCCGCGCTTTCCTGACAACCCTCTCCGGGCAGGCTCAACGATGGTTCGACGAACTCCTGGGTGGATCGGTCGGGAGTTTCGCAGAAGTGAAGCGGCTGTTTCTGCAGCATTTTGCAAGCAGTCGGAGGCATCATAAGACCAGCCTCAATTTGTTCGCTCTGAAGCAAGGTCCGAAAGAATCACTTCGGGCCTACATCCAGAGGTTCAATGGAGTAGCTATAGAGGTGCCCAATACCACGCCAGAAGTACTGGTCACAGCTTTCTCGCAAGGGCTCCAAGAAGGTGACTTCTTCCGATCCCTGATCAGGAAGCCACCGAAGGATTTCGACAGCCTGCTCGGGAAGGTTGTTAAGTATATCAATGTAGAGGAAGCGCAAGCCGCCCGAAGGAAGGAAGTGATAGTTAGCCCACAGCCCGCACCTCAACACAACAGATCGCCAGGAGGACCAATTCGCAGTCCCCGACCGGCCGATCGGCCTGGAATGAGGCCCCAGCAAGTGCAGGTGGCACAGGGGAATTGGCCCAACAGATGGGCACCGTATTGTGCGTTTCACCAGTGTAATACGCACAACACTGAAGATTGCCGAGCGGGCGGCAGAGCTCGGACCCCACTCGGCAGGGGTCAAGGACGACAAACCCCGCAGGGGCGCGGGCGTGGTCATGGAGCCACATCCCAACAAAGACAAAGGCGTGATACCCCCGCCGCCCGGCAATTGTTTCCTCAGCCCGAGCAGGAAGAGGCGGAGGAACTTGACGAAGATCAAGCGAATCACCAGAACGCCGTCCGAGGAGGCGTCAATGTGATTTCCGGCGGTCCGACCGGAGGCGACTCCAACCGAGCCAGAAAGACGCAGGTGCGCCGACTGGAAATTCACCAAGTCGGAGTCAGCACCTCTCAAGCTCAAGGGCCCCAAATCAGCTGGGGGCCGCAGGATTTACAAGGATTGGAGGTGCCGCACGACGACCCGCTGGTCATCACGGCTGTCATCGCCAACTACGAAGTCCACCGCACCATTGTGGACACCGGCAGCTCGGTAAACATTTTATATAAACGAGCTTTCGATCAACTGCAAATTGAATTATCGCAGCTGGAGATGGTGGCTACTCCCCTGTTCGGATTCACGGGGAACGAAGTACAGCCGATCGGACAGATACGGCTAGCCGTCTCACTTGGAGAAGAGCCACTCAAGAGGACCCGATGGACCACGTTTCTGATTGTGGATGCGCCAGCTGCCTATAACGCCATTCTCGGTCGACCGGCTCTCAACGAATTCAAAGCGGTAGTCTCCACCTACTACCTCAAGGTGAAGTTTCCGGTCGGCGACAGGGTCGGCGAGGTGAAGGGCAATCAGACCGTGGCCCGGCGCTGCTATGCTGATGATGTCCGCTCGGGAGGTCAGAAAGCAAGGCGGGCAGGAAGCAGTTGCAACATGGTGCAAGCCTCCCCTTGGGCAGAATTGCGGGAGGACAAAGAAGAGGTACAACTTTTGCCCGGGCGGGAAGATACCAAGATACAAATTGCTGCAGGACTTTCTGAGGAGCTGAAGCAATCCCTAGTCGACTCCCTCGCTCGGAATCAAGACGTATTTGCCTGGTCAGCGAAAGACTTAAAGGGAGTCCGGCCGGAAGTAGCAGAGCATCAATTGCACGTGCACCCGGGTGCGCGGCCAGTGAAGCAGCGAAAAAGGGACCACAGCGCCGCCCAGAATCAAGTCATCCGGGCGGAGGTAGAAAGACTGTTGGAGGCAGGACACATCCGGGAGGTCCAGTTCCCTGCCTGGCTGGCCAATGTGGTGCTGGTGGCCAAACCCAACGACAAGTGGCGGGTATGCATTGATTTCCGAGACCTCAATCGGGCATGCCCGAAGGATTGCTACCCACTTCCACGGATCGATCAAATGGTAGACTCGACGGCCGGCAGCGAGTTCATATCAATGCTGGATGCGTACCAGGGATACCACCAAGTCCCGCTGGCTGCTGCTGATCAGGAGAAGGTTAGCTTCGTCACGGCTGACGGCACCTACTGCTACACCGTCATGCCGTTCGGCCTAAAGAATGCGGGCGCCACCTACCAAAGAATGATGAACAAGGTGTTCCGGTCGCAGATGGGGCGTAATGTCGAAGTATACGTCGACGATATCCTGATCAAGACTGCCCGGGCAGAAGAACTAATCCCCGACATTGAAGAAACTTGCCAAACTCTACGGCGGTTTGGTCTGAAGCTTAATCCGGCCAAATGTCTATTCGGGGCTCGAAGCGGGAAGTTCCTCGGCTATATAGTTACCGAGCGGGGAATCGAAGCAAATCCGGGCAAAGTAAAGGCCATCTTGGAGATGCCGGCTCCAAGGAATCTCAGAGAAGCTCAACGGCTGATGGGGCGGATAACGGCCTTGTCAAGGTTCATTTCCCGGTCAGCCGAACGGGGTCTGCCATTCTTCAAGACCTTACGCCGGGCCACCAAATTTCAGTGGGACGCAGAATGTGACAGGGCCTTCGAGGAGCTGAAAGCTTATCTGTCTGAGCTACCGACACTCTCCCGGCCGGAGCCGAATGAGAGTTTATATGTATACTTAGCGGCTTCCTCCGACTCGGGCAGCATGGTGCTGGCCCGACAAGAAAAAACTGAGCAAAGGCCGGTGTACTTCTTTGCCCACTTATTTAAAGGAGCCGAGTGTCGGTACACGACACTCGAAAAATTGGGCTACATACTATTCTTAGCCGCCCGGCGACTCAGACCATACTTCTTATCTCACCCAATTACTGTATTGACTAACAGTAACTTGGGTCGGGTGCTCACTAACCCAGACGCCTCAGGGCGGCTAGTCAAATGGACAACTGAGCTGAGTGAGTATGACATACAATATCAACCCCGACCGGCTATCAAGGCTCAAGCCTTAGCCGATTTTCTCACGGAATGGCATCCCGACGAAGCCGAGGGCGTATGGAAGGTGTACGTTGATGGGGCATCTTCTCGACAAGGAAGCGGAATCGGCGTTCTCATGGTTTCACCCGAAGAAGAACGGCTACACCTGTCCGTGCGGCTAGAACACAAGGCGACTAATAATGAAGCTGAATAGGAAGCACTTCTAGCCGGTCTGCAAGCCACCCGGCATGTCGGCGCCACTCGGGTGTGGCTATACTCAGATTCGCAACTTGCCATACAGCAACTGGCCGGTAATTTCGAAGTCAACAGCAGCCGGCTGCAAGAGTACCTCGACGCTTATGAACAGCTGAAGGCGGGTTTCAGGGAGGTACTCTTACAGAAGATCCCTCGGGAAAGCAACTTGAAAGCGGATGAGCTAGCCAAATTAGCTAGCGCAGTCGGAGCTTGGGTGGTCCCTCGGCCGGCCTGCCATGCCTTATTCGTCATGTAAATCGAGCAGCAAGCAGAGATCGAATTGGAGACCGATTGGAGAACTCCATTGATTGCATTCTTGACCA
>JAGFNQ010002005.1:326104-347475 GCA_024364735.1 Boesenbergia rotunda | reverse complement strand
GCGTATCCCGAGGGACGAGGGCCAAATTCGAAGAGGGCTTAAAGGCGACGGATCAAGGCTGCTGGAGCAGAGATGATGAGTCGAGGGACACAGACTTCGAGGCATGCATGAAGGATGGCATGGAGGCAAGCCGAGGGCTTGCGTGCGCATTTGAGGGACGGGAGCCAAAGATGAAGAGGGTGTGAAGGCAACAGATCAAGACTGCTGATTGAAGAGTCAACCAGGTTGTGAGGGTCCGAGTGTGAGTGTTTGTACTTGGGAACTAAACCGGGAGGGTTCGAGTGTGGAGAGAAATGTACTCGGGAAGGGTAACCCTAGGCTTAGGGAAGGACCAGTCGACTGCCCCTAGGTAATGGCTGGAGATTCAAATGTTAGGCTTGTAACATTCGAATCTGAGTGGGACCAGTCGACTGCCCAGGTAGCGGCCATATTAGACTCGAGCTCTATTTAAGGGAGCTCATTTAAGGCTTTTCTTCCTTGGTGAAACCTGCTTGGATAGAGCTGGTTAGTAGTCTTTGTTGTTCAGATAGTGTCCAGAAGTTGTGGTAAGATTTCTCCACCCACAAGGAGCTACGAGATCTAGCCGGAGGTGCTCCGGGGAATCATCCACCAATGGATTAGGGATCGCCCACTTTACGAGCAGTAGTGGAGTAGGAGTTTCTATCTCCAAACCACATAAATAGGTGTGTTCCTCTTAGTTTAGTTTTAGTTTTCGTTTATTCCGCTTGCGCACTAACTTTGTAGGAAGAAAAATCAAAGAAAAGCTATTCACCCCCCCCCCTCTAGCTTGATGATCACGATCTAATAAGTGGTATCAGAGAGAAGGTCCGCTCTTGTTGGAATAACCGCCAAAAGGGCACAAGCTAGAGGGAACGATAATGGAAGACAAGTTGGGTGATGACATCAACATTCCACCGCCTTATGATCATGAAGATGTTGACTATTGGAGGACAAGAATGAAGACTTGACTTGGAATGGATTGGGAGTGCATAATGGTGCTAGAAGAACTATTCGAAATTCCAAGAGATAAACACGGGAAAAGACTTCGACCTAGATATTGGACTAAAGAGCAACAAGCCCAATCCAAGGCAAATGAGAAAGTAATTAATATATTAAGTGATATTTTGCCTAATAATGTTTTGAGTGGTGTAGGTGAGTATAAAAATGCATATGAGTTATGAAAAAAGATGGGGAAATTTCATGAGAACACTACACAAGCTTAAATAGTAGAAGAGCCCAAAGAAATCAATTCAATGGTCCAAGAGGGGGAAAAAGAAAAAGAGTTGTCAACCTCATCAAGTGAAGAGGCACAATCAAGTAAAAGATCATCCAATTCATCAAGAGAAGAAGAAGGGGTATCAACTTCAAGGATTAAGGAGGAGGAGAAACTCTCATCCATACCGGAGCAAGAAAAAGCTCCAACCTCCACCAAAGTAAAATCAAATGATCATATCATATGCTTTGGATGCAACAAGAAGGGGCACTACAAGGACAAGTGACCATTAGGTAAGAAGGAGGTAAACCCTAAACCCGAGTCCATTCATTTAGAATCTAATGTGGGTTGTAGGGAAAAGAAAGAAAAGAAGCACATTAGGTGCTACACTTGTGGGAAGCTAGGGCATTATCACACCAAATGTCTAAGAAAAGGAGAGCTCAAGAAGATGGAGCATTTGAGAGGATGGGAAAAAGAAGAAAAGAAGAGAAACTTACATCAAGGGGGAGCTACAAGGGTAAGGGAGGTAATCCCTAACTTTAAGTATGCTTCCAATGCTTTTGCGAATGCTAGAAATAATAATGATTGCTTGCCTATGCGTACTTTTGGCTTCAAGTATCATGATAGAAATAGAAATACTATTGCGTACCAAAATACTAAAGAATCCATGGTTTATGATAAATCTAGGGTGTCTAGACCAAAGGATCAAGGCATCAACCCTAAGAAAGGGAGACACATGCCTAGAAAAATGGGTAGATCTAGGAATGATCACAATGGACATGATGGTACTAAGGTTAGAAACCTAGATAAGGAAAATCAAGTTTTGAGGGCAAAGCTTGATAAATTAAAAAAAACCTAGATAGACTCATTAGAGGGTCCAAGGGATTGAGTGTGATACCGAATGACCAACACATTAGAAATGATAGGTCGGGTCTAGGATATCACGCTAGGAAGTCAAATGAGAGTAAAAAAAGTTATATTCAAGGATGGCCTATGATTATGGTAAAGAAAAGTCCAAAAATGGCAAGGAAAAGCCATTTAAAGGGGAAAAGAAGGAGTTGACCAAGAATAAGGTATATAGAGTTAAGAGAGTTGTAGTTGGAGGTCAAGAAGCACCGAAGGAACACCGGTGTGGGCTTGCATTTGTAAATGAGTTACCTAGGAAGGTAATTAGGGCTAGGAGATCAAGGGAGAATTCTAGAAGTCACAATGGGATCCATGGTCAATGGATCTCAGGAGGATTCCTCCTAGGAGATTAGATGGATTTAGGGATGTGCCAAAGGATTTAGAAGACTCATTTGAGTCTTAATCCTAAGAAATTGGCACACTAAAAGGAGATTTATGGAGGAAAAGATGAAAATGAGGTCATATTTTGCGAAAATTGATTTTTAGCTGGTAGATGTCATACAACTCAGTGCTAGAAATGTATTGTGATTAAGCATGGGAAGATGAATCAAGGAAAAGTCAAAACTAGAACTTTTGGATAAGTTTTAATGACACAATTTAGGTAGGGTTGAATTTCGTGTTAATCTTAGGATTCAGAGTAGATTTGGTTGAAAACATATTTTTTCCAAGTAGACATAGGCTCCACAAACCTCTCCATGAAATTTTAGATTTTTTGGAGGTTTGTGAAATTAGTTACGCATTTCTGAAATTCGAACTGGAAACCTGAAAAACTGAAGTTACCAATCGACTGCCCTTGGGGCAGTCGACTGATGTTACTGATCAGTTTCTCGGTTGACTACTCTGGGGCAGTCGACTGATATGCGGGATTTTTAAATAAAAACAGCCGCGCGGGGGTGGCCGAACCTAGGGTTTTCGGTGCCACCCCCTGCGAGATTCCTTCTTCCCCGACCTCCTCTCTTGATCTAAGGCATTCCCCAAGCCCTAAAACATCTCTTTAGCCTCCTCCCACCTCAGATCTAACCCTAGGGCTAGTAAAACCTCCTCTCTCAATTCAATCCTCACTCATCTGCACCATGCAACGAAGGGAGAAACGGTAACTATTTGTGTAGTTTATTTTTCACAGTTAGTTCATATTTTGGAACTAATTTGTTTCTTTGTGCATGTTTTTCTTTGTGTTTCCTCTTTGTTGGGGTAATGTGTGGTACATGCATGGGTATAGTTGCATTTTAGGGTTGTCCAAAAAAAAAGAAAGGGTGAGGGGTCATCTCACCAAGGTCATATAGATCCGGAGGCACCTCAGTTTCGGTCCGAGGAGTGTCTATGGCGATTTGAGGATAATGAGTTTGTCTTGATGAATTGTCGGTATCTCAACCGGACATACTTTCGGAAGAAGATCCTCATATTTCTGAGATGATTACCCACTTTGGTCTAGCAAAATTAGTTTATTGTCAGCATGATGTCAATATTGACATGTGTAAGGAATTTTACGCCAACCTTACATGCATTGATTCGAATAATGGGACTTATGAGTCCCTACCGGCAGGAGAGACTATTTCCTTTACACCTGCAATTTTAGGATCATTTCTAGGGTGTAGGGCCTCCAGCAATGCCTTTACTTATTTTCCAAAAATTATCGACCCTTTTACCTTTCCTGGTGTGACCCTGGACCAGATTCATTTTCATTATTTTGAGAGACGTCGAGTTTCTACAGAGTGCCTTTTTGAGGCTAAGCGCATGAGTCCAGCTAGCAACGTATTGTATAAAGTTGTCTTAGACTGTATCTTTCCCATCGTTACCAAGGGGAGGTCGAAGATTCGATTTCCTCACTTGGTAATGATGTATACATTGGAGAGGTGATTAGATATTGACGTCACCCTACATGTCTTTGCCTCCATTGTTCACTTTTCACACAGTGTAAATGGCAAGTTACATGCCCTTCTGTCATATCCTGACCGAGTTATTTGAGTCTAGAGGTATTTGCACAACTAGAGGTCAGGTACGTCATCTGTCCAAGGACTATGATCAGATTGGTGCACGACAGTTATCCTTGGCAGGGATTGAGTGCAGGCAGGGGGAGATAGTCTGGAGATAGCGCTCTGATTCCTGCAGTTCTGATGAGGAGCCCGCTGGAGGAGTTACACAGGAGCAGTTCTCCCAGCTCCAGTCTGAGGTTCACGGTCTCCGGGTAGAATTCCACAGGTTTCAGCAGGTACAGACTGCTATTCAGGGGGAGGTCCATGGGCTCACAGAGACCTTTCAGAGGTTTCAGCTGCGGCAGGACGAGATGTACGACATGATACAGTAGTTGCACCTCATTTATCAAGCCCCTCCTCCTCCTCCTCCGGGCGATGACATGCAGTAGAGTTTTATATGATACTTTTAGTGTTGAGAGTGTTTGGATTATATTTATGTTTTATCTCTCAAACACCTATTTTGGAATTGTAACACTTAATTACTTAGGGCTTTGGCCCTTGTGCTACTTTTATGGTTTATGACTTTATATGAAGTTCTTGTTTATGCTTTCATATTGCTTTGTGAAGTGTTGTTTCATAATGTGGTATTGCTTATATTGATTGCAATTTATGATTTGATATTGAATGATATGATATTACTAATGTAGGCATAAGGAAGTTTTATAGATATGAATATGTCTAGGGTTAAGAGATAAAAAAGGGAAAGGTTTTTATCATCTTGAGAATATATAAAGAAAAAGGAGGATTTGGAAACAATTCTAGGTGTAAAATGGTAATGAATGGTTTTGGCAAACACATGGATTCATATATGGACTTAGAAGTTGATACAAAATGATACACTTTAAAATAATTGGAGTTTGTATCAAAAGTCAAGCATATTTAGTGTTTTTCATGAAATCATATTTTTCTAGAGTAGGTTATATCCTAACAAATATGCTTGCAAAATTTTATATTTTTTCGAATTTTGTATAATTTTCTAGGGATTTCTAAAATTGGCCTAAAATTTCAAATAGGTTGTATCAGTCAACTTCTCTGTAATTTGCAGGAAACAGAGGACAGTCGACTGGTATTCCTATTTGGTGATTTCTGAGGGGCTTTTCAGAAATAAAGTGAGTTCTTTTTGACACTAGGGTTAGGATTGCTTGGGGCAATCTTTTTGATGGTGTCAAAGGGGGAGAACTTGTGGTGTTAAGTTAGGTTTAACTTGACGTAAGAAAACTTATGGTGTTAAGTTGGGTAGAACTTAACTTGGTATTGTGGGTAGAGAATTGAAAATTGGGAGAGGGCATAGGTTAAGAGGGAGGTTGCCTCTTGTTTGCTATGCTTTTAATTTTCAATTGTTATTGTTGTTTTTGTTTACCTAACTTAAACATATTGTCACACATCAAAAAGGGAAGATTGTTGGGGCAATCGGCCCAAGTATGATCTAGAGGATCATGGGTTTTGATGTGTATGTCAATATGGTTAAGTTAGGATTTTATTGTGTTCTAATATGTGTATGTGAGGTTGCAGGTTGGCAGATACACATAGACTTGGTTGGATGTCTTCAGGTGAAGGGTGGCATGGAGGCAAGCCGTGGGCTTGCGTGCGCATCCAAGGGACCATGGACAAAGCAGGTACGATGAGCCGAGGGAAGCAGACTTCGAGGCGTACGTGAAGGATGGCATGGAGGCAAGCCACGGGCTTGTGTGTGTATCCGAGGGACGAGGGCCAAAGTCAAAGAGGGCTTGAAGGCGACGGATCGAGGCTGCTGGATCAGAGACGATGAGTCGAGGGACGCGGACTTCGAGGCATGCGTGAAGGATGGCATGGAGGCAAACCAAGGGCTTGCGTGCGCATCTGAGGTGTTAGTGATATGAGAGAAGTGTCCTAAGGCAATCGCCTTATGATGTAAACATTTATTTTTATAAATGATAATTCACTATTTGAGTATACATGTTTTGTGTATTTGATTGGGATCTTAAACTCATCTACTGAATGTCCGCAATACAACTCACAGCATAAGAGAATTTGTAATGGGATCACAACTAGTGATTATCTCTAATGTGCAATTGTGAAGTATTGAAATTGTCCCTAGTCGATGAATTGATAAAAACGGACACTATCAATTCTGTTGAGACTAGCATGGGTTATTCTCTAATCAGTTGATTCTCACTGGCTGGTGACATTGGGATGTCCGGAGATAAACATGGATGCTAGTTAAGGGAACTAGTTCATTGGAGTGACTAGCTGTAAGACTTCATATGGGAATCTACATGTAGATATGTCAATGAAGATCTTACTGCGGCTTAAGTGCGATGTTCCTTTGACTTGCGGTGTTCAAGTCATCTTGGTCATGGAGACTTATACTTTGACATCTTAAGCAAGCATCTCCAAGGAGGTGTAGACCCAGGATGATCGGGTATAAGCCGAAGTGCCCGAAGATGTTTGAACAGCCTACAAAGGATTCACCACTCCTTGCGAGGAGATGTATACCCAGGCCTATCGTCGGATTGTTACTCAAAGCCTCTGGCCAGAGCATATCATGTTAAGAGTGCGAGTCTCTTAAATACATGAGAGTAATTAGAAATCCAAAGGACGGGGAAGACACTACTTGGGCTAGGTGTGACGTAGTCAGCCTAGTGGGGACTGACACCATAGACCGTGTCCTGAACCAAGTGGGTATAAGGTGGTGAAGGGAATAAGGCACGATTCATTAGAGCTGCTGAAGGGTTTCAGAATAATTTCTTCTGAGGTCAAACCGTTGATCTTTCGATTAATTGGGGGTCATGATGTACTACTAGGTGTCACTCATGACCGTTCTATAATTAGTTAAATTATAGACGGCCAACATAAATCGAAAGCCTATTTAGTCACACGCACTACGAGTAATCCGAGGGATTTAAAACGAGTTGAAAATTGGATTTTCCGATTAAGAGAAATAAGTCGAATCTGAGTTAGTCAGAGGCGCAATGGAAGCTAAAAATGGCTAAGTCTTTTGAAGGCTTTTTGGGCGAATTAAATGAGTTTAATTCGTGGCGGTCCGGGTTGGTTTGGCCGGCCAAAGAGGGTGTCAAAACCCTCTTTGGTGGCCGGCCAAGATGGAGGAGAAAAACCAATTAATTTTGGTTTAATTAATAAAATAAATCTAGTGCGATTTATTTTATAAATTATGGATAAATAAATTTGTATATAGAAATTTATATGAATAAAATTTATAGAAATTTATTCTTTTATGGAAGATTAAAATAATCCATGAATTGGTTTATTTTAATTTTATAAAATCAATTAGGAATTGATTTTTCCATAATAAGAAAGTTTATAAATTTCTTATAAAAATTTATTCCATAATTTAAAGAGAAGAAGAATTAGTTTTATTATAAATTGGTTTATAATAAAGACTCGGTTTAAACGGAATAATTAATAAGATAATTTATAAGATAAATTTCTTATAACTAATTCTGTTAATTCCGTTAATTCGGTTTAGAGGGAGACTTAGCAAAGGAGTTGCTACTATATAAAGGAACCAAAGGCTAGCCCTTATTCCAATCAATTAATTAAGAGATTAAGAATTCTCTCTCTCTCTCTCTTAATCTCTCCTCTCCTCCTTCTCTTCTTCCTCCCTTAGGGCTGGCGCACCCTAGCTCCTCTAGGGCCGGCGCCCAACCACAACCAAGGAGGTGGTGCCGTGAGCATTAAAGAAGAAGGAGAACCCGAACACGAAGAAGAAGAAGCGGATAGCGATTCCTCTCTTCCCGGAATTCGATTCCGTTACTTCGTTGGTTAGTTTTTCCATTATTTCTCTTATTCTTCTAGTTGTGCCTTCCGAGAATCTAGTAGTTCTCGTCGGCACAAAACTCGTGACTTTGTGAAGTCATCCCGAAGAGAACTCGGCGTGGACGCGAATAGAGGCGGAGCTTCCAAGGGACGCTACGGTTGGATCTCGTCCCTTACTTCGAGTTACGAGAGGTACTTAGTAAATTAGTTTACTTTTCTGCAAAGTTTTATTTTATGATTATGTCAACACACCATAAGATTGCATGCTAGATACGAAGTTAAAATAATTTAGGAAATTATTTTATGCAAACTCTTCCGTTGCACGTAAAAATTTTAAATTTTACGAACTCGTATCCTTGTCGACATGCACCCGGTCCCAACAGATCGAGACTGCTGATTGAAGAGTCAACCAGGTCATGAGGGTCCGAGTGTGAGTGTTTGTACTCGGGAACTAAGCCGGGAAGGTTCGAGTGTGGAGAGAAATGTACTCGGGAAGGGTAACTCTAGGCTTAGGGAAGGACCAGTCGACTGCCCTTGGGGCAGTCGACTAGTAATGGCTGGAGATTCAAACGTTGGGCTTGCAACGTTCGAATCTAAGTGGGACCAGTCAACTGCCCCTGGGCAGTCGACTGGTAGCGGCCATATTAGACTCGAGCTCTATTTAAGGGAGCTCGTTTAAGGCTTTTCTTCCTTGGCGAAACCTGCTTGGATAGAGCTGGTTAGTAGCCTTTGTTGCTCAGATAGTGTCCAGAAGTTGTGGTGAGGTTTCTCCACCCACAAGGAGCTACGAGATCTAGCCAGAGGTACTCCAGGGAATCATCCACTGACAGATTGGGGATCGCCCACCTTACGGGCAGCCATAGAGTAGGAGTTTTTATCTCTGAACCACGTAAATAGGTGTGTTCCTCTTAGTTTAGTTTTACTTTTGGTTTATTCCGCTTGCGCACTAACTTTGTAGGAAGAAAAATCGAAGAAAAGCTATTCACCCCACCCCCCTCTAGCTTAACGATCACGGTCTAACATATACTGCCATGCAAATCAACCCAACAGAACACAAATATAGCGGCGAAAATGAAAAGACAACATGAACGGAAAGAGGGTACCAACATGTACCACCATCAAAATACCAAGACAACCCCGAGAATCATCTCGAAAATACGCGAGCTGGGACAGGCTGCCGGGCACTCCAGTCGATCATCCTAAAATAAAAACAAGGAGCTAGCTGGGTGAGTCCACAGTACTCAGTGGATATCTCATCAGATATGCAAGATAGTCTAAACTAGCAATAGTAGTAACAGGCTATCGAAATAACACATGTACAGGAAATGATAAGTACAACTGAAAGGAGGAATAGAAAACACCATACCAATGTGGCAGGGTCACCAAAACCAGGGCATAAAGGTCTCTTGTATGTGCATGTCAATCATATGCAGCATCCAAGTATAGCATGCACGGGCAAATGTAAAATATGCGTATGCACGTGGGGGCCGGTGCCGTCGATAGAGGGTGGGTGAATATCGACTGTAAATACTTTGTAGAAACTCATGGAAAACTCGTCTTCGAATGTTCGTTCTAATCACATAGTTAGTAGCATAGCGGAAAACAAAAAGGAACGAAAATAAAAGACAGCACAGAATGCACACAGGATTTTTTACTTGGTTCCCAACCCCCAGGGTCAATACGTCCAAGGCCTAAGCATGTGAAACGCCCGTCCACTAATGGTCTCCTTTCCGGACTTTCCGGAGGCGGAGAAACCCATCTTACAGTTCAAGATTTACAATAAAAAATATAGATAAAAATAAGTGCAAAATTGTAAATTCAAACCAAAAAAAAGAGTCGAAGACTCGACCGATTTGGAACTCCGAAGTGTCGCGCACTTCCTCCTGGAGCTTCCTTGGTCGCAGAGCTTCATCGTTAGCGTTTTTCTTCCGTTCGGAATGCTCAGAATGATCGTAGAATAGTTGCCTTGAGTTGAGGGGTCGAAGCCCCTTTATATAGTCTTTTACAGGGCGCATGTGTTGAAGGAGGCGCCTCATAAGCTTAGTCAACCATCATCTTTGTGCCGAACTCACAGCAGAGATAAGCTCCCCCTTCCCAGGCGCCTATCACATACAGGGTGCCTGGCAGCCCCCAGGTGCCTGTGTTAACAGGCGCCTGGGAGGTAGCTGCCCAGTCCAGGGCGCCCTATTGCTCTGGGGCGCTTGTTTCAATACAGGCGCCCTAGATGCTTCTTCCAGGTCGCTTTGTGTTCGCTTGCCTGCCTTGTTTCCAACTTTTAGGTACCTGCAATACAATTAAAGACAAGATAAACATGCAGATAATCTTGACCTTAAGGACTTGGTTCTGACTTCGGATTTCCATGAAACCCTAGGTCGAACCGACGCCTATGTTCCCATCTCGGGGGAACGCGCCTTTCACCTACTCCTCTCAGGAGACGGTTGCCACCCGACCCATCCGGTTGGACTTTTGCCTAGCTTTACTCACAAGGACTTTTGCCCAATCTCACGACCAGGACTTCGTGCCCAGTCCACGACCAGAACTTATTGCCCAATTCCACGAACCAGGACTTCGATGTCCAGCCCTCGGCCAGGACTTATTGCCCAATTCCACGAACCAGGACTTCGGTGTCCAACCCTCGGTCAGGTCTTAGGTGCCCAGCTTGCGGCCAGGACTTAGTGCCCAATCCATGATCAGAACTTAGTGCCCAATTCTTCGAACCAGGACTTATTGCCTAGGTTAACTAGGACTTTCCTTTACTTTTGTACTCCATTCTTGACTAACCCTTCTACGTTCAATGTATCACTAACTTAAGCATATTGTTAAACATTGAAACGCTTAGAGGAAAACATCACTGATGCTTCTTGCACCAATAGCACATGGTGCAATGACATGGTCACCCCTGCCGTCGGTCAGACATCATCACCTATGTATGGGAGGAACCTGAGCGGAGGCCACCCTCCATGTAGGTGTTAGGATGTATACTAAGAGCCTAGCCTTTTTGTATGAACATCTACATTTTGAAATAAGAATCACATGATCATGATTGCATTTTATATCTGTATATATATGTATGCATGTTGTCTAATACTTTACACTGTAGATAACATGGTGTGTGATGTCACACAGAAGATCATGTTATCAGTCCCTTGTAGAGTATAAGAAGAGGCTCACAACCTAAATGGTCTTGGACAAACCATTGGCATGGTTGTAGTGTAATTTGATATGGTCTGTCTTGACTATAGAGTTACACTAGTACACTCTGAGTGTATTGAGCGGACCAACTTTGAGGTGATTCAATTTATACTGACTATATAATTGAATCAGACCTCAAGATATTATTTTGTACATGCTCTTAATCCCGATATAATAACGGGCACATGTATTTAGTATTTATTTCTTTGATTTACCAGTGGGCGAGATTTATTCATTAAATCGATAGACTCGGTAAATTGGTAAATAGTATTATTTGCATGATGTGTCGTTGATTATAGGAGGAAACTGTGTCCTATTTTAGGATGATGATATCCCCTTGAGGAGCTCATGAAGTTCATTATGTAAACCCTGCAGGTGCACTTGGTCCGGCATGATAATAAGGTTGAGTGGTACTACTCATGGAGTTAGAAGTTAATTAATTGTCAGATTAATTAATTAATTAACGGGCATGCGATATCTTAAACACGGGAAGAATTTTGTGCAAATAATATATTGGAGCCCATATTTTATTAAGGGGTTCGTGAGGTAATTCAATAATGATCCTTTAGAGGATTTGATCATTATTAACAGATCCGGTTTTGTGGCTAAAAATTTTTGTAGCTAAAAAAATTTTTTGTGGCTAAAAATATTTGTGGCTAAAAAAATCCGTTAAGTGGCCAAGAACCAACTCCTCCTCATGGTCCCTATTGTAGCCTATAAATACCTCATGAAGCCTAGACCCAAATAATAACTTCTTTGGTTTATAAAGCTTTGGTTTAATCTCTTTCTTGGTTTTCTTTCCTTGGTTCTCTCTTGGCCGGTGCCCCTCTCCCTAGGGTTTCGGCAGCAACACAAAGAAGAGGAAGAGAGCTTCCTCTTCTCTTGATTCTTCCTTCTCCTTCTCAAGAGGTGACGCAATCTTGGAGGTGATTCCCCCTTGGTGGCCAGCGGCACAAAGAAGGAGAAGGTGGTGGTGGCCGGCGGCAAAGAAGAGAAGAGGAGAAGAGGGTCTTTCCTCTTGGAGGTTGGCGCAAGTAAGAGAGAAGAGAAGAGTGGTCTAGGCGGCTTCAACTTTTGGTAGATCGTCGCCCACACGACGTCCTAGAGGAGGGAGGTCATACAATAGAAGATCAAGAGGTACAAGTTTTGTTTTTGTTCAATTCTTGTTCTTGTTCTTTATTTTTTGCCTTGTCAATGTAGTTAGTTATTTGTTAATTAACTTGGACCCAGATTGTAAACACAAAAACCGACGATCTTACGTCGTTGTCTTTTTCGCGGCTATCTGACTAGAAGAGTCGAATTGCTTGAACAACAAGTTCTGTTCAAGCGATTGCTTAAGTCGTTAGCACGACAACGAAACGGTCACTTGGAAGTTTCGTTTGTGTCTAGATTAATTTCAATTAATGAAATTTTAATCCAAGGACACGACAACGGATAGATTCCATGCGCACCATCCAAGGGCCTAAAACCCAACAATTGGTATCAGAGCACAAGTTTCCAGTTTTGTGTGTTTGGATTCGGTTACTTTCATGCAATTTAATCATATATTTTATGTCGAATAATAGTAGGATGTGCGTAGGCTAATTTTGTGTTGTAGGCATAAGATCCACTATTATGGCCATATGTGTATATATGATTGGATGTGATTGTGTGTTTGTAATATTTTTTGAATCCTCGGGGTTGACGAGGCTAGATTAGTATTTAATTTTTGTAGTTAAATACGACATTGTTTAGCCGCTCTTTATTTTTGGTTTACTTTTGATCTAGATTTTTGTACACTCCTTCGTGGAGTATAGGATCAATAGATATAAATTAAAAATAATTTTTTATCTCGGCTCGGAGCTCCTATGATGGCTTGCGCATGGATCTAGAAGGAGGAGACGAGATGACGACACGACGGGAGGCGTATTGGAAGACAAAAGGCCATAATAGTTGGAAATTATATTTTTTCAATATTTATTGCTTTTTTTTAATATGCATGTTGTGATTGCTAGAAAAAAATCCTCAATATAAATAACTAAGTGGGAGAGGGTTTTTTTTAATTCCCGTGGCCTCCATTACAATTTTGATTAGTGATGAGAACAAACTTGCGCGTTGGCTCTGAGTGTCTTCCTCCATATCGGATGAGTTTGTTTTACGGATCACTAGGTCAAAAGGGGTTATAGGAAATTATTTTGGAGCGTGTGATCTTCCCCATCGGAAGGGACATAATCCTAAGTAATTGCCTTGGTACCAGGTAATGGTAAACACTTAGATGCAAATAATAGTATCCTCCCCATCGGAGGCACTGCTATTATTTGTAGGGCTAAAGAAGAACCAACTATTAATTTTGTTTGTCAAAAGTAAGGTTGACAACATAATAAAATTAATGGGTAAAACCTCCTCTTATAAATGTAGAATTTTATATACGTCCACACTATCGTGGCATGCAATATTTTCGGTGTTTTGAGGCGTTGGTTGATTTTAAAAATTTTATTGTTTGAGGAATCAATAAATTATTGAAATCTAATGTTTTGATCTTTGTGATTCTTAGGGACATTTTCAAAATGACTTTCAACCCACTGGGCTTGATTTTAAAAGAAAACAAACTTATTGGCCCTAATTATGTTGATTGGAAACGCAACCTGGATATTGTCTTAACTGCAGAGGAGTACAAATTTATACTTTCTGAGGAATGCCCTCCTCAGCCTACTGAAAGTTCTAGTGAAGGGGAGAGAGAGAGTTATAGGAAGTGGGTTAATACAGATGAGATGGCGCTGTTGGGACCGGGTGCATGTTGACAAGAATACGGGTTCGTAAAATTCTAAATTTTTACGTGCAGCGGAAGAATTAGCATAAAATAATTTCTCAAATTATTCTAACCACGTATCTAGCATGCAACCTTATGGTGTGTGGACATGATCATAAAATAAAACTTTGGGGAAAAGTAAACTAATTTACTTTGTACCTCGCGTAACTCGAAGAAAAGGGACGAGATCCAACCGTAGCGTCCCTTGGAAGCTCCACCTCTATTCGCGTCCACGCCGAGTTCTCTTCGGGATGACTTCGCAAAGTCACGAGTTTTGTGCCGACGAGAACTACTAGATTCTCTAAAGGCACAACTAGAAGAACAAGAGAAAAGATAGGAAACTAACCAACAAGAAACGGAATCTAAATTCTGGGAAGAGAGGAGTTGCGATCCGCTTCTTCTTCTTCTTGTTTGGCTCCTTCTTGGTGATCCTTGCTCACGCCAACCCTTGGAAGGGTGAGGTTGCGCCAGCCCTAGGTTGGACAAGGGGCGCCGGCCCTAAGAGTGGCAAGGGGCGCCGGCCCTAAGAGGGAAGGAGAAGGAGAAGAGAATAAGAGAGAGAGAGGGAGAGAGTTAATCTCTTGATAGCTCTATATCGATTAGGAATTCAAGGCTTGCCTTTGGTTCCTTTATATAGTGGTCTCTCCCTTACCAAGTCTCTCTTTTAACGGAATTAACGGAATTAGTTATCATAAGAATTTTATCTTATAAAATTTCTTATGACTTATTCCGTTATGCCTAGTTTTATTATAACTAACTTTATAATAAAACAAATTCTTCTCTCCTTTAATTATGGAATAAATTTTATAAGAAATTTATAAACTTTCTTATTATGAAAAAATCAATTCATAATTGATTTTATAAAATTAAAATAAATCATTCCATGGATCATTTTAATTTCCATAAAAAGAATAAATTTCTATAAATTTATTTATATAAATTTCTTTATACAAATTTATTTATCCATAATTTATAAAACAAATCGCGCTAGATTTATTTTATTAATTAAACCAAATAAATTGGTTTCTTCCCCTTGTTGTGGCCGGCCAAACCAAAGGGGGTTATCACCCTCTTTGGCCGGCCAAACCGAGCCGAACCGATCGCGAATTAAACTCATTTAATTCGCCCAATAAGCCTTCAAAAGACTTAGCCATTTTAAGTTTCCGTTGCGCCTCTGATCAACTCAGATTCAACTTATTTCTCTTGATTGGAAAATCCAATTTTCAACTCATTTTAAATCCCTCGGATTACTCGTAGTGCGTGTGACTAAATAGGCTTTCGATTTATGTTGGCCGTCTATAATCAACTAATTATAGAACGATCATGAGTGGCACCTAGTAGTACATCATGACCCCCAATTAATCGAAAGATCAACGGTTTGACCTCAGAAGTAATTCTGAAACCCTTCAGCAGCTCTAATGAATCGTGCCCCATTCCCTTCACCATCTTATACCCACTTGGTTCAGGACACGGTCTATTTGTGTCAGTCCCCACTAGGCTGACTACGTCACACCTAGCCCAAGTAGTGTCTTTCTCGTCCTTTGTATTTCTAATTACTCTCATGTATTTAAGAGACTCGCACTCTAAACATGATATGCTCTGGCCAGAGGCTTTGAGTAACAATCCGACGATAGGCCTGGGTATACATCTCCTCGCAAGGAGTGGTGAATCCTTTGTAGGCTGCTCAAACATCTTCGGGCACTTCGGCTTATACCCAATCATCCTGGGTCCACACCTCCTTGGAGATGCTTGCTTAAGATGTTAAAGTATAAGTCTCCATGACCAAGATGACTTGAACACCGCAAGTCAAAGGAACATCGAACTTAAGCTGCAGTAATAATTTCAGTGACATATCTTTATAGATTACCATATGAAGTTTTACAGCTAGTCACTCCAATGAACTAGTTCCCTTAACTAGCATCCATGTTTATCTCCGGACATCCCAATGTCACCAGCCAGTGAGAATCAGCTGATTAGAGAATAACCCATGCTAGTCTCAACAGAATTGATAATGTCCGTTTTTATCAATTCATCGACTAGGGATATTTTCAATACTTCACAATTGCACATTTAGAGATAATCACTAGTTGTGATCCCATCACAAATTCTCTTATGCTGTGAATTGTATTCCGGACATTCAGTAGATGAGTTTAAGATCCCAATCAAATACACAAACATGTATACTCAAATAGTGAATTATCAATTATTAAAATGAATATTTACAATCATAAGGCGATTGCCTTAGGACACGTCTCTCATATCACTAACAAACTCCCACTTGGCCTAATGCCAATCGCTACGGTATCCAATACCACAGGCTCTAACATGACCCTCAAACTTGTTCTGAGGCAAGGCCTTAGTTAAAGGATCCGCTAAATTCCTTTCAGTGGGAATTTTCTCAATTTGTATGTCATTCCTACTTATAATCTCTCTGATCAGATGATAGCGGCGAAGCACGTGTTTGGATCGCTGATGAGACCTTGGTTTCTTTGCTTGTGCAATAGCTCCATTGTTGTCGCAGTAAACCGGCACTGCTTCATCAATGGTTGGAACCACGCCAAGTTTGGAGACAAACTTCTTGATCCAGACTGCTTCTTTTGCTGCTTCCGAAGCTGCGATATATTCCGCTTCCGTGGTAGAATCCGCTACGGTGTCTTGTTTGGAACTTTTCCAACTTACTGCGCCTCCATTCAAAGTAAATACGTATCCAGACTGAGATTTGGAGTCATCCTTATCTGTCTGGAAACTGGCATCCGTATACCCACGTATTACCATATCTCCTTCTCCATATATTAGGAACACATCCTTAGTTCTTCTTAAGTACTTAAGGATTGTCTTAACAGCCGCCCAATGATCCATTCCTGGATCCGACTGGTATCTGCTTGTGACACTCAAAGCATATGATACATCGGGCCTTGTACATAACATAACATACATGATAGATCCTATCGCGGATGCATAAGGAATCTTATTCATGCAAATCCTCTCGTCTTCTGTGCGCGGACACATAGACTTTGAAAGGTTGATCCCATGCCTGATGGGAAGGTAACCTTTCTTGGATTCTGACATGCTAAACTTTTTTAGCACTCGGTCTATATATGTAGACTGCGAAAGACCAAGCAACCGTTTTGATCTATCTCTATAGATTCTAATCCCAAGGATGTAGGTTGCTTCTCCCAGGTCTTTCATGGAGAAAGTTTTGGACAACCAAATTTTAACTGTCTGTAAAACTGATATATCGTTTCCTATAAGTAATATCTCATCGACATATAATACTAGGAATACGACTGCACTCCCACTAACCTTCTTGTACACACAAGATTCGTCAGGATTTTGTGAGAAATCAAACTCTTTGATTGTCTCATCAAAACGGATGTTCCAGCTCCTGGATGCTTGCTTCAGTCCATATATGGATCGTCGAAGCTTGCATACTTTGGTTTTATCAACCGATGTGAAACCTTCAGGTTGTATCATGTATACATCTTCAAGCAGGTTTCCACTAAGGAAAGCTGTTTTCACATCCATTTGTCATATCTCATAATCATAATGAGCTGCTATGGCTAGGAGCATCCGAATGGATTTAAGCATAGCTACTGGCGAATAGGTTTCGTCATAATCAATTCCTTGTTTTTGACGATATCCTTTTGCCACTAATCTAGCCTTAAAGGTAACAACATTACCTTCCATGTCGGTTTTCTTCTTGAAAACCCACTTGCACCCTATGGGCTTAATCCCTTCAGGTGGATTAATCAAGTCCCATACTTGATTTTCGTACATGAAATCCATTTCCGACTTCATGGCTTCAAGCCATTTGTCCCTTTCTGAACTTTTCAGAACATCTTCATAACTGATAGGTTCGTCATCGCTTATGAGTAACACGTCGTTCGATTCACTTATGAGAAATCTGTATCTCTCTGGAATATTGCGTGTCCTATCAGACCTACGAAGAGGTGGTGTTGTTTTAGGTTCAACTGATAGCTCATCATTATGAGTTATTGGTTGTGGGTCTAGACTAGGTGTCTCTGTAATGTCTATTGGAGTTTCTTTAACTTCATCAAGTTCAATGTCACTCCCACTATTTTCTTGTAAAAGAAATTCTTTTTCCAGAAATACAGCATGCCTTGAAACAAACACCTTTTGTTCCAAGGGATGATAGAATTGGTAACCCTTTGTTTCCTTAGGGTATCCAATAAATAGACATTTATCAGACTTAGCATCCAATTTGTCTGATACAGTCCGCTTCACATAAGCGGGACAACCCCATATCTTAAGGTGAGTTAAGTGAGGTTTCTTACTATTCCATGTCTCATATGGAGTAGTCGAGACTACCTTGGTCGGGACTCTGTTTAGCAAGTAAACAGCTGTCTTAAGTGCATAGCCCCAAAAGGATTTTGGAAGAGTTGCATGATTCATCATAGACCTAACCATGTCCATCAAGGTTCGTTGCGCCTCTCAGATACACCATTATGCTGTGGTGTATATGGCGTAGTCCATTGGGACAATATCCCATTGTCCCTAAGATAATCTTGAAATTCTTGACTTAAGTATTCACCACCTCGATCGGATCGAAGTATCTTAATACTTTTGCCAAGCTGTTTCTCTACTTCATTTCTGAACTCTTTGAATTTCTCAAAAGCTTCAGATTTGTGTTTCATCAAGAACACATACCCGAATCGTGAATGATCATCGATAAAGGTGATGAAGTAGCTATAGCCTCCTTGTGCAAGAGTTGACATTGGTCCACATACATCAGTATGTATTAGACCAAGCAATTCTCCCACTGGATTACCTTTTCCAGAAAAGGGTAATTTGGTCATCTTGCCTTTTAAGCATGATTCGCATGTATCAAATGAACCAGGTTCAAATGATTCCAGAATTCCACATCGATGTAATTCGGTCATGCGTTTCTTACTTACATGGCCAAGACGGCAATGCCAAGTGTAGGAGTCTATTCGATTATCTATTCGAGCACGTTTGTTGCTAACTTCGATATTGAAAACGTCACCGGATAAATCTAACGTGTAGATACCATTGCACAATGTTCCATTCCCATAAAGAACGACATTTAAAGTTATGTAACAACAATTGTTACTAAAAGTTAAATGATAACCCTTTTCATTCAGACATGAAATAGATACAATGTTCTTTATTAACGAAGGAACGAAATAACAATTATCCAATTCTAAGACACGTCCAGTGGGGAGCTTTAGCAAATAAGTTCCGATGGCAATAGCAGCAATCTTTGTTCCATTTCCAACTCGCAAATTTGCTTCTCCTTTGACGAGTCTTCTTCTATTTCTTAGCCCTTGTATGTCATTACATATATGTGAGCTACACCCAGTATCAAGTACCCAGGTATTTGAGGAAATAGAGTGACATTCAATAACGAAGATACCTGAAGAGGATGGGGCATCGGATGCCTTATTCTTCAAGGACTCAAGATAAACCTTGCAGTTTCTTCGCCAGTGACCCTCCTTGCCACAATGATGGCAAGTTCCTTTTGGTTTCTTTTCAGTCTTTTTGGCCTTTTTCTTCTTCCCTTTATTCTGTTCTTTGGCCTTCCTCTTAGAACCTTTCTTCGAGGAACCAACTAACAGTACCGTCAGCAAGTTGAGCAACTCAGGAATGGTAGTCTCTAGTTTGTTCATCCGATAGTTCATCACAAATTGTGAATAACTTTTGGGCAAACAACTCAGAATTAAGTCAATACTTAGTTCATGATCCATTGCAAAACCGAGTGTGCTCAGTCGCTCAATGTACCCCAGCATCTTTAGCACAAACTGCGAGGCAGAAGTGCCTTCCTGCATCTTAGTGGTGAAGAGGAGTCTGGAGACTTCAAACCTTTCGGATCTCGCCTGCTCTTCAAACAACTCATGAAGATGGAAGATGATGGTATTAGCATCCATATGCTCATGCTACTTTTGCAACTCAGGTACCATAGAGGCTAGCATGATGCAACTCGCAAGTTCAGAATCGGTCACATGTTTCTGATAGGCCACTAGCTGGTCTGGAGTTGCACCTTCTGGAGGAGGGTTAGGAAGTTGATTTTCAAGGACATAAGCAAGCTTCTCTGCCTTGAGGACTATCCTCAGGTTTCGAAGCCAGTCCATGAAGTTTGGCCCAGTCAATTTATTGGTGTCCAAAATGGAACGCAAATTCAGAGAAGACATGATCGAGTGATTATCAGAAATACAAATTGAGCTTATGTGAGAAGAATGATTAAAGAATGTATCAACATACATTAATAAAATCCTATTTATTTTTCAAATTGAATAACCCTCTTAATCAATTCGGGAGATCGTAGGAACATCTCCAAATAGGTTGATATCCCACCATCGATAAGAACCACCATGGCTGTGGCCATCAAGTTATTCTTAGCTATGAAGGTAGGTAATTATACCGATTACATATCACATATATGTAACTATCACATTATGCTATCAACTAATTGAATGTTTGTATAAATCATTGGGTTGTTAACTCATTAACAAGTATGCATCAATATACATAGCACCCAACTGCACCTCTCTTTACATCGACCTTGGCTGTGGCACAACAAATCGATGTTCCAAGCTTAAGGCTGACCCATTAATCAAGAAATAGTTTTAATATGGTTGAAGCTCATTCAACCATTTAGTCAGGCTTGGATGTGTCCAACAACCAAAACTAAGGATTGACCTCTGACTCCAACTACATTATTCATAAACTAATTCCATGGTTTGAACATGTTGAGGTTCAAGTCGGGCATGGATGTGTCCATCAACCCAAACGAGAAACAAAACTCCGATTCTAACCATATTAATGGAAGATGTTGGCCTTAATATTTTGTAAGGGGTTTTGGGTCTCATCTTTTCTAAGCACATTCATGACATATAATCATGTCATGACTAACGATTTCCTTAATAAAGTATGTATGTGACTTAAGTTATCAAGTCTCATTAATTGAATTAGGAACCGGATTTCCTAATTCTAATTTCATACTTTATTGAAGGAATTGTTTTGGGAAACAATTTCCTAAATTGTCATAATCAATTTCGGAAATAATATGTTCAAGACTTTGATTTCTCTAAATCAAAACTTGTTAAATTAAGAGACAATTCCCTTAATTCAACCACATATTATTTTCATGAAAATCTCATTTAAGAAACTCTATAGGAAACCATTTTCCTAATTAATTTTGGAGACAACAATATGTAAGAGCATCACCTCTTAAAACATATTTTATTCATGGATTTAATTAATTACAATAAATCGTTTTCTAAGGGTGGCTCCCCGAGGCTCAGATACCCAAAGAAAAGTAATTTGTCGTAAATCCAATTTGGTCTGCTTCGGAAGCGCAACCAAATTAAACATGACAATTTCATTTAAAATTGGGAAATTAAATTACAACAACTAACTTTAAATTGGACGGCTCCCCGAGGCTCAATCCAAAATAAAGAATTTTGTTGTCAATTTAAAAAACCAATTCAAATTTAATTGTCAATTAATTGTCCATAAATTTGTCTAGACTATCTTGAAAGAAAGTGCCCAAAATTGCGAGATT
>JAGFNQ010002005.1:290375-325975 GCA_024364735.1 Boesenbergia rotunda | reverse complement strand
CCTTTGAGAAATTCAAAAGAGTTCAGAAATGAAGTAGAGAAACAGCTTGGCAAAGTATTAAAACTTCGATCCGATCGAGGTGGTGAATACTTAAGTCAAGAGTTTCAAGATTATCTAAGGGACAATGGGATATTGTCCCAATGGACTCCGCCGTATACACCACAGCATAATGGTGTATCTGAGAGGCGCAACCGAACCTTGATGGACATGGTTAGGTCTATGATGAATCATGCAACTCTTCCAAATCCTTTTGGGCTATGCACTTAAGACAAGCTGTTTACTTGCTAAACAGAGTCCCAACTAAGGTAGTCTCTACTACTCCATATGAGATTTGGAATAGTAAGAAACCTCACTTAACTCACCTTAAGATATGGGGTTGTCCTGCTTATGTGAAGCGGGTTGTATCAGACAAATTGGATGCTAAGTCTGATAAATGTCTATTTATTGGATACCCTAAGGAAACGAAGGGTTACCAATTCTATCATCCCTTGGAACAAAAGGTGTTTGTTTCAAGGCATGCTGTATTTCTAGAAAAAGAGTTTCTTTTACAAGAAAACAGTGGGAGTGGGATTGAACTTGATGAAGTTCAAGAAACTCCAATAGACATCACAGAGACACCTAGTCTAGGCCCACAACCGATAATTCATAGTGATGAGCTATCAGTTGAACCTAAAACTACACCTCCTCTTCGTAGGTCTGATAGGACACGCAACATTCCAGAGAGATACGGATTTCTCGTAAGTGAATCGAACGACGTGTTGCTCATTGGCGATGACGAACCTATCAGTTATGAAGATGTTCTGAAAAATTCAGAAAGGGACAAATGGCTTGAGGCCATGAAGTCGGAAATGGATTCCATGTATGAAAATCAAGTATGGGACTTGGTTAACCCACCTGAAGGGATTAAACCCATAGGGTGCAAGTGGGTTTTCAAGAAGAAAACCGACATGGAAGGTAATGTTGTTACCTTTAAGGCTAGATTAGTGGCAAAAGGATATCGTCAAAAACAAGGAGTTGATTATGACGAAACCTATTCGCCAGTAGCTATGCTTAAATCCATTCGGATGCTCCTAGCCATAGCAGCTCATTATGATTATGAGATATGGCAAATGGATGTGAAAACAGCTTTCCTTAATGGAAACCTACTTGAGGATGTATACATGATACAACCTGAAGGTTTCACATCGGTTGATAAAACCAAGGTATGCAAGCTTCGACGATCCATATATGGATTGAAGCAAGCATCAAGGAGCTGGAATATCCGTTTTGATGAGACAATCAAAGAGTTTGATTTCTCACAAAATCCTGACGAACCTTGTGTGTACAAGAAGGTTAGTGGGAGTGCAGTCGTATTCCTAGTATTATATGTCGATGACATCTTACTTATAGGAAACGATATATCAGTTTTACAGACAGTTAAGATTTGGTTGTCCAAAACTTTCTCCATGAAAGACCTGGGAGAAGCAACCTATATCCTTGGGATTAGAATCTATAGAGATAGATCAAAACGGTTGCTTGGTCTTTCGCAGTCTACATATATAGACCGAGTGCTAAAAAGGTTTAGCATGTCGGAATCCAAGAAAGGTTACCTTCCCATCAGGCATGGGATCAACCTTTCGAAGTCTATGTGTCCGCGCACAGAAGACGAGAGGATTAGCATGAATAAGATTCCCTATGCATCCGCAATAGGATCTATCATGTATGCTATGTTATGTACTAGGCCCGATGTATCGTATGCTCTGAGCGTCACGAGCAGATACCAATCTGATCCAGGAATGGATCATTGGGCGGCTGTTAAGACAATCCTTAAGTACTTAAGAAGAACTAAGGATGTATTTCTAATATATGGAGAAGGAGATTTGAAAATACGTGGGTATACAGATGCCAGTTTCCAGACGGATAAGGATGACTCCAAATCGCAGTCTGGATACGTATTTACTTTGAATGGAGGCGCAGTGAGTTGGAAGAGTTCCAAACAAGACACTGTAGCGGATTCTACCACGGAAGCAGAATATATCGCAGCTTCGGAAGCAGCAAAGGAAGCAGTCTGGATCAAGAAGTTTGTCTCCGAACTTGGCGTGGTTCCAACCATTGATGAAGCAGTGCCGGTATACTGCGACAACAATGGAGCTATTGCACAAGCAAAGGAACCAAGGTCTCATCAGCGATCCAAACACGTGCTTCGACGCTATCATCTGATCAGAGAGATTATAAGTAGGAATGACATACAAATTGAGAGAGTTCCCACTGAAAGGAATATAGCGGATCCTTTAACTAAGGCCTTGCCTCAAAACAAGTTTGAGGGTCATGTTAGAGCCTATGGTATTGGATACCGTAGCGATTGGCATTAGGCCAAGTGGGAGTTTGTTAGTGATATGAGAGAAGTGTCCTAAGGCAATCGCCTTATGATGTAAACATTTATTTTAATAAATGATAATTCACTATTTGAGTATACATGTTTTGTGTATTTGATTGGGATCTTAAACTCATCTACTGAATGTCCGCAATACAACTCACAGCATAAGAGAATTTGTGATGGGATCACAACTAGTGATTATCTCTAATGTGCAATTGTGAAGTATTGAAATTATCCCTAGTCGATGAATTGATAAAAATGGACACTATCAATTCTGTTGAGACTAGCATGGGTTATTCTCTAATCAGCTGATTCTCACTAGCTGGTGACATTGGGATGTCCGGAGATAAACATGGATGCTAGTTAAGGGAACTAGTTCATTGGAGTGACTAGCTGTAAGACTTCATATGGGAATCTACATGTAGATATGTCAATGAAGATCTTACTGCGGCTTAAGTGCGATGTTCCTTTGACTTGCGGTGTTCTAGTCATCTTGGTCATGAAGACTTATACTTTGACATCTTAAGCAAGCATCTCCAAGGAGGTGTGGACCCAGGATGATCGGGTATAAGCCGAAGTGCCCGAAGATGTTTGAACAGCCTACAAAGGATTCACCACTCCTTGCGAGGAGATGTATACCCAGGCCTATCGTCGGATTGTTACTCAAAGCCTCTGGCCAGAGCATATCATGTTAAGAGTGCGAGTCTCTTAAATACATGAGAGTAATTAGAAATCCAAAGGACGAGGAAGACACTACTTGGGCTAGGTGTGACGTAGTCAGCCTAGTGGGGACTGACACCATAGACCGTGTCCTGAACCAAGTGGGTATAAGGTGGTGAAGGGAATGAGGCACGATTCATTAAAGCTGCTGAAGGGTTTCAGAATAATTTCTTCTGAGGTCAAACCGTTGATCTTTCGATTAATTGGGGATCATGATGTACTACTAGGTGCCACTCATGATCGTTCTATAATTAATGGGTTAATTATAGACGGCCAACATAAATCGAAAGCCTATTTAGTCACACGCAATACGAGTAATCCGAGGGATTTAAAACGAGTTGAAAATTGGATTTTCCGATCAAGAGAAACAAGTCGAATCTGAGTTAGTCAGAGGCGCAATGGAAGCTAAAATGGCTAAGTCTTTTGAAGGCTTTTTGGGCGAATTAAATGAGTTTAATTCGCGACCGGTTCGGGTCGATTTGGGCCGGCCAAAGAGGGTATTATCCCTCTTTGGGTGGCCGGCCAATGGAGGAAATTAAACCAAGTTTATTTTGGTTTAATTAATAAAATAAATCTAGTATGATTTGTTTTATAAATTATGGATAAATAAATTTGTATAAAGAAATTTATATAAATAAAATTTATAGAAATTTATTCTTTTATGGAAGATTAAAATAATCCATGAATTGGTTTATTTTAATTTTATAAAATCAATTATGAATTGATTTTTCCATAATAAGAAAGTTTATAAATTTCTTATAAAATTTATTCCATGATTTAAAGAGAAGAAAAATTAGTTTTATTATAAATTAGTTTATAATAAAACTTGGTATAAACGGAATAATTAGTTAAGAAAATTTATAGGATAAATTTCTTATAACTAATTCCGTTTAGAGGGAGACTTAGCAAAGAGTTGCTACTATATAAAGGACCCAAAGGCTAGCCCTTTATACACAACAATCAATCAATTAATCAAGAGATTAATTAGAGCTCTCCCTCTCTCTCCTCTTATTCTCTTCTCTCCTCTTCTTCCCTTTGGGCCGGCGCCCCTTTGAGAATTAGGGCCGGCTCCCTCCAACCAAGCTAGGGCCGGCGCAACCCTAGCAACCCCAAGTGGTTGCCGTGAGCTTCCAAGAAGGAGGAGAACCCGAAGACGAAGAAGAAGAAGCGGATAGCGACTCCTCTCTTCTCGGAATTCGATTCCGTTACTTCATTGGTTAGTTTTTCCATTGTTTCTCTTATTCTTCTAGTTGTGCCTTCCGAGAATCTAGTAGTTCTCGTCGGCACAAAACTCGTGACTTTGTGAAGTCATCCCGAAGAGAACTCGGCGTGGACGCGAATAGAGGCGAAGCTTCCAAGGGACGCTACGGTTGGATCTCGTCCCTTACTTCGAGTTACGAGAGGTACTTAGTAAATTAGTTTACTTTTCCGCAACGTTTTATTTTATGATTATGTCAACACACCATAAGATTGCATGCTAGATACGAAGTTAAAATAATTTGGGAAATTATTTTACGCAAACTCTTCCGCTGCACGTAAAAATTTTAAATTTTACGAACTCGTATCCTTGTCGACATGCACCCGGTCCCAACATCCCTTCCCAAGTACACTTCTCTTAGCACTCGAGCCCTAGGATTCCCCGAGTACAATCACACATCACTCGTACCCTCACGACTCGACTGACTCCTCATCCGCAACCTCGACTATTGCCTTCGCGCCCTCTTCATCTTCGGCTCCCATCCCTCGGATGCACGCAAGTCTCCAGCTTGCCTCCATGTCATCCTTCACGCATGCCTTGAAATCCGCGTCCCTCAGCTCATCGTCCCTGCTCTCCAAGATTCCTCGGGTGCACACAAGCCTCCAGCTTGTCTCCATACCACCCTTCACCGTACCGAGGTCGTCCAGTCAAGTCCATATATGTAACCTGTACAACCTGCACACTCAACATACACATATAAGAACACAAAGGTAAACCAAACTTAAACCTTTTGCCCAAACATCAAAATAATTGGTCACTCCGGACCACAGATTGCCTCATCATTAACTTGGTGTTATGAAGTTAAGTTGGGTAGAACTTAACTTGATGATTGGTTGTGAAAATTGAAAATTGGGAGAGGGCATAGGTTAAGGGGGAGGTTGCCTCTTGTTGCTATGCCTTAATTTTCATAGGTAGTTTCGAGTTTTGTGTCAAACTTGGGAATAGTGATAGATACATTGTTGAATATATTTTTCCCAAGTAGGTATGGGTACCACAAACCTCTCCACAAAATTTGGAAATTTTTGGAGATGTGTGGAATTTCTAGCGCATTTCTGAATTTGGATTCAGAAAGCTGAAATTGGGAATTTCAGCATGCCAGTCGACTGGCCCAGGGGCAGTCGACTGGTACAGGATGAAAAATGGTTTTTAGCCATTGGAAAATGTCCAATTAATGTGAAACAAGTGTAGAACCTTGTGGGGAGTTAGTACACTGTGTTTGTAATCATTTGAAGGTTAAAGAGTCCAATAAGGCGGAAATGGTTGGATCTTTTTGATGTTAGGCAAAGGGGAAGAAGTGTTGGGTTTAATTTGGGAAACCAAACATGCCTTTGTAAAAAACTCTAGGTTTAGGGGGAGCTTAATTAAAGGGGGAGCATGGTTGCTCCATTCTTGGCGTAAGGGGAACCTTGGAGAGGTTCTTAAAAAGTCTTTGTAAGTCCAATGTAGGGGGAGCCTTGGGATAGGTTTTAAAGAGCCCGTTTTGGTAAAAGTCCTAACTTTTGGGAGGTTAGGTGTGGGATGCCTTGGGATAGGATCCATGTTTGCATTGGTGGTGTAAGTCCAAGATGGAGTCTTGGCAACGTAAGTCCAAATGTTTGTTTAGCGTTGTTATTGCTATATTGCTATTTGTTTTCCCTAACATAAACGTATTGCCAAACATCAAAAATGGGGAGATTGTTGAGGCAATCTATGGTCCAGAGTGACCATGTGTTTTGATATTTGGGCAAAGGGTTTAAGTTAGGTTTACTCTTGTGATTTAATATGTGTATTTGAGTGTGCAGGATTGCAGGTTACACATATTGACTTGGCTGGACGACTTCGATACGGTGAAGGGTGGCATGGAGACAAGATGGAGGCTTGTGTGCACCTAAGGGACCATGGATAGCAGGGATGATGAGCCGAGGGGCACTGACTTCGAGGCATACGTGAAGGATGGCATGGAGACAAGCTGAAGGCTTGTGTGCATCCGAGGGACAGGAGCCGAAGACGAAGAGGGTGCGAAGGCAACAGTCAAAGCTGCTGGTGAAAAGTCAGGTAAGTCATGGAGGGACGAGAGCCGAGGGAGGAGGACTCTATGGGCCAGCCAGGAAGTGGACTTCAAAGGGCACACGTGAAGGGTGGCATGGAGACAAGCCAAGGGAAGGCTTGTGTGCGCATCCGAGGGGCGATAGCCGGTGGAAGAGGACTTCAAGGGGCAAGCCAAGGGAGTGTACCTGAAGGAGGAGTGTCCTTCAGGTAGTCGACTGCAACCCCATACGTTCAGGAGGGTCGTCGGAGTGAGGAGTGTCCTTGTAAGCTGGGTAGTCGACTGGTAATATAACAGTCGACTGCCAGTAAGAACAGAAACTCACAGAAGGTAGTCGACCCTAGACTAGTCGACTGCTCTGGGAGCAGTCGACTGGTAGGTGGCTGGTAAGTGGCAGAAAATTCGAACGTTGGGGTTGCAACGGTTGATTTTCAGTGGGACCAGTTGACTACCCTAGGAGCAGTCGACTGGTAGGGTGTTTTCCAGCCTCGAGCTCTATTTAAAGAGGCTCGGGTTTGGCTGGAAATCACTGACGAAACAAGCTTGGTTAGGGCTTGTTACTAGTCTGTAAAGCTCAGAAGTGTGTTCAAGGTTGTGGCGAGGTTTCTCCACCCACAAGGAGCTACGTGAGCTAGCCGGAGGGCATCGGGGGAGTGATCCGCCGAAGGATCAAGGGATCATCCACCCCACAGACTGTCGTGGACTAGGATCTTTATCTCCGAACCACGTAAATAGGCTTGTTAGCATGGTTTAGTTGTTAGTTTTATTTTATTGTATTTCCGCTTGCGCACTAACAACGTGTAGGAAGAAAATCCAAAAATCGTTATTCACCCCCCCCCCTCTAGCAAACCGTAAACGATCTAACATAGAGGTTTGGCCGAGTCTGCGGATAAGCACGTGCCCGATTCGCTACACATGTCAGGCGCCCAATAAGCCTCAGGCGCCCGAGAACAGTGTATATAAGGGGCTTCACCCCTTTGCTTTCCAACATCAATTCACATCAATGCTGAAAAGCTTTCTTGTAACTCAAGCACTCTAAACGCTCTTCGACTCTCATCCGTGCTCGAGTTTTTCCACGCCACCAACGATCAAGATCGATGACACGCCGCCCAAGTCACTTTGCGACCTTTCTAGTGTCGTCGGTATAATTTAAATTCGTTGTTTAAATTTTGTATTCGACTTACATATTTGTAACATTTACTCGACTTATAGAATTGCCCAACGACGAAAATGGTCAAGGACCATGGGCCTTGGAGTAGGAGTTGTTAAAGACTCTGAACCAAATAAAAAGAAAAGTGTTAGCATTATTTTTTATTATTCTTCCGCTGTGTTTTCTGATTATTCCGAAAATTTTTAGTAATCGCTATTCCCCCCCCCCTCTATCGATTACAACGATCCCACAAGTAGTATCAGAGCGGGTTGCTCAACCTTGGTGAAACCGTCAACTGAGTAGTTTTTTCAGAATTTTATTCGTTCATTTTTTTTAAAAAAAATATTTTCTGGTTTTTCGAGGTTGGTGCAACACCACTCGAATTGTTTTTAGTTTACTCTTTTTTATACCGTTCTACTAATCCAAGACAAAGTCTTGGAACAAGTTTGTTGTTTTCTTTATTTTTCAAAAATATTAAATGACCATGCAAGAAGGCTACAACACCGCTTGCCCTCCTCTGTTCTTCGGAGAAGATTTCTCCTACTAGAAGAGCAGAATGGAGGTCCACCTGATAACTCAGGTGGAAATATGGATCATCATCCAGTTTGGACTGAAGATCCCGAAGAACTCTCAAAGAGAAGAACAAGGATACTCTGAGTGGGACGCTGTGGGAACCGGTGCCGTCGATAGAGGGGGGGGGGTGAATATCGACTCGTTAAACCTTTGCGGAAACTCGTGGAAAACTCATCTTCGAATGTTCGTTTTAATCACAGAGTTAGTAGCATAGCGGAAAACAATAAGGAACGAAAATAAAAGACAACACAGAATGCACACGGGATTTTTTACTTGGTTCCCAACCCCTCAGGGTCAGTGCGTCCAAGGCCTAAGCACGGGAAAGGCCCGTCCACTAATGGTCTCCTTTCCGAACTTTCCGGAGGCGGAGAAACCCGTCTTACAGTGCAAGATTTACAATCAAATATATAGATAAAATTAAGTGCAGAATGTAAATTCAAACCAAACAAAAGAGTCGAAGACTCGGCTGAGCTTCCTTGGTCGCAGAGCTTCATCGTTAGCGCATTTCTTCCATTCGGAATGCTCAGAATGATCATGGAATAGTTGTGCTGAGTTGAGGGGTCGAAGCCCCTTTATATAGTATTTTACAGGGCGCTTGTGTTGAAGGAGGCGCCTCACAAGCTTGGTCAACCATCATCTTCGCGCCGAACTCCAAAGCAGGGATAAGCTCCCCCTTCCCAGGTGCCGTCACATACAGGGCGCCTAGGAGCTCTCAGGCGCTTGTGTTAACAGACACTTGGGAGGTGGTTGCCCAGTCCAAGGCTCCCTATTGCTCTGGGGTGCCTGTTTCAATACAGGCGCCCTAGACGCTTCTTCCAGGTCGCTTTGTGTTCGCTTGCCTGCCTTGTTTCCAACTTTTAGGTACCTGCAATACAATTAAAGACAAGACAAACATGCAGATAATCTTAACCTTAAGGACTTGGTTCTGACTTCGGATTTCTGTGAAATCCTAGGTCGAACCGATGCCTATGTTCCCACCCCGGGGGAACACGCCTTTCACCTACTCCTCTCAGGAGACGGTTGCCACCCGGCCCATCCGGTTGGACTTTTGCCCAGCTTTACTCACTAGGACTATTGCCCAATCTCACGATCAGGACTTCTTGCCCAGCCCACGACCAAGACTTATTGTCCAATTCCACGAACCAGGACTTCTGTGCCCAGCCCTCGGCCAGGACTTATTGCCCAATTTCACGAATCAGGACTTCGGGGCCCAGCCCTCGGCCAAGACTTAGTGTCCAATCCATGATCAGAACTTAGTGCCCAACCCTCGGTCAGGTCTTAGGTACCCAAACCTCAGCCACGACTTAGTGCCCAATCCATGATCAGGACTTAGTGCCCAATTCTTCGAACCAGGACTTCGTGCCTAGGTTAACTCGGAATTTTCTTCACTTTGTTACTCCTTTCTTGACTAACCCTTCCTTGTTCAATGCATCACTAACTTAAGCATATTGTTAAACATTGAAACATTTAAAGGAGGACATCACTGATGCTTCTTGCACCAACAGACGCTTCACTCAAGAAAAAGATAGAAGCAGATGGAAAAGCCACTCATACCCTCCAGTGTGGACTAATGAAGGAAGAACTCAACCGCATTGGCCCGTTCAGCAATGCTAAGGAATTATGGAATAAATTGATCGAGTTGCACGAAGGCTCGTCGGACACGAGAATCAGTAAGCGAGATCTCCTCCTCAACAAGCTCTATGCGATCAAAATGCAAGACGGTGAAACAGTTGCACAGCTTCACACGAGGATCCAAGAACTAATGAACGGTTTGCACACTATAGGTCACAAGGTAGAAAATCATGATCTAATCAGCTATACCCTAATCTCATTCCCAAGAAATTCATTGTGGGCAACAATGGTAGATGCTTACAAGGTTTCTAGGAACCATTCAGATATTAAATTAGATGAACTTTTTTCTGAGTTAGAACTCCACGAACAGACTAACACTTCACAGGTCGAGAAGGGGCTAGCTCTTTTTGCAAGAAAAGTCCCTGCAAAGCAAAAGAAGAAAAAGATGTAACCGACATCCTGGACTAGTTAGACCAGAGTTTCTCAAAAAGTAAATTGAAAGTATCATTTCTGTAAAAGACTTTATCTAAAGAATGGTTCGTTGTTCTGATAACCAAGAAGACCCCTGCGTCTCGCCAAGACATGGAAGCCAATTATTGAAATTTACTTTTAAGTTACTAATTATTAAACTTGAATCTAACTCAAGGTCAAACAATCTATAAAATTAAATTGAGAAAATTTATTCAAACATCTCACAACACCCATAAGGGTAGCCAGGATGTGTCAGGTTTAGGGGGAGTCTATCTTTTTGTGTATTTTTTAACAATTATTTTGAAAACTATTTTTTTAAAATTATTCTTTTCGAAAATTTATCTCTCTCAAAATGGATTTTGCTTAAAAAATTATTATTTCTTTCAAAATACTTTTTGAAGCATATTTTTCAAAATTTATTATGCATTTCAAAATATTTTTCAAAAAATACTTTTTCAAAAATTATCATAGTTTTTCAAAAATATAAAATATGCTTTATTTACTCTTATGATTTGGATAAACTCTAAAGACACATATGAAGTTTTTCTTATGATCTATAAGGATTCCTAAGATTGTGTCAGATTTAGGGGGAATCCCAATCAAAAGAATAATTCGTCCATTAACCTCTGATTACTTTAAAATCTTTCTTAATTTTTTTTTGTAATTCTTTTCATTTGAATCAAACCCAAGACTCAGAGGAAGATCAACTTGTGGTCAACAAGCTTCCTAGGACTATGTCAAGTTTAGAGGGAGGTTTAAATTAAAAGAACCGTTAGAAGTTTCAAAAATATTATATTTAAAAAAACCCTATCTTTTCAAAAACACTATATTTGTGAAAATACAATATTCTCATTTTTGAAAATATATTTTGAAAATCTTTTGTCTTTTGAATATTTTTGAAAATCTTTGAAAAATTACTTGAGATTGGAAAAATCTCCAAGACACATAGAAAAGTTTTCCTTGTAATTAACAAGGTTTCCTAGGATTGTGTCAGATTGGGAAAGAATCCAAATCAAGAAATTTATTATTCAAAAATTAAATACATATATTGAAAATACATTATCTTGATTGGAAAATCTCCAAGACACATAGTAAAGTTTTCCATGTAGTTAATAAAGTTTCCTAGAATTTTGTCAAATTGGGGAGTAACCCAAATCAAGAAATTTATTTTTTTTTAAAAGTAAATACATATATTGAAAGTACTTTATCTTGATTGGAAAATGTCTAAGACACATAGAAAAAATTTTTATGCTCAACAAGATTCCTAGGATTGTGTCAGATTTAGAAAAATTTAAATCAATATTGTACTTATCTTTTAAAATTTTACTGAAGTACTTAGTGTCTCTTAAAATATTTTCTGATAAAGGTACTTGGTTTTTTTTTAAAAGAAGGATTTTTGAATATTATGTTTTCTTTAAAAATCATAAATATTTTCAAAAATCGTATTGTTGTTGTAAATTTTAAGTTAAAATCTTTATTATTGCCTTACATTTCTTTTTGATGTGTGCAAAAGGGGGAAAGAGTACCTTAAGTTAGATTTTATCGATTTCTCCCAAGTATTGACCTAAAACTCTTAGACTAAAACCTAGCATAAGATTATTGTCAAACATCAAAATGGGAAAGATTGTTAGTGCAAAGAGCATCAGTCATGAACATCAACCTCTAGTGTTTCGATATTTGATAATATACCATGGTCTAGTCAAACTGATCAAGGGTTAAGCTAAACAAGACCTGATGTTTGGTAGGGTAAACCCAGGTTTGATCAGTTTAACAACGGGTTTGCCAAACATGACCTAATGTTTGACAGAGACAATATACCATTGTCTGGTTAATGTGATCAAGGCTTAAGCCAAACAAGACCTGATGTTTGGTAGAGTGAATAATACCCAAGGTTGGTCAGTTTGACCAAGGGATAAGCCAAACAAGAGTTGATGTTTGACAGATTGACTAAACCCATATCTCGTCAGATAGACCAAGGACTAAGCCAAACAAGACTTGATATTTGGCAGAGAGAAGTCTAGTCACGATTAAGATGACTAACAAAGAAGCCACTATCAAGGAACGAAATCCTGGTGAGTAAAGTTGGGTCCTAGTGTGTGAAGCTTGGTGGACGAAGTCCTTGTGAGCGAAGCTGGGCACGAAGTCCTAGTTCAGGGAATTAGGCATGAAGACCTAGCCGAGGGCTAGGCACCGAAGACTTGATCGAGGGTTGGGCACGAAGTCCTGGTTCGGGAAATTGGGCACGAAGTCCTGGTCGCGGATTGGGCACGAAGACCTAGCTGAGGGTTGGGCACCGAAGTCCTGATTCGAGGAATTGGGCATGAAGTCCTAGTCGAGGATCGGGTAAAAGACTTAGCCAAGCGAGGACAACGGACAGAAGTAGGGACGGGTTAAGGATCGGACGTCTCAAGATCCGAGAGTCTCGGTGACCGAGCAAAATTCCAACCGGAGGTCCCAGTTTGCAATGGGTAACTTCTCTATAGTGGAGTAGATGAGGACGCATTCCCCGGGAAAAGGAACAGTAGGCGTTGGTTTGACCTAGGATTTCGTTTGAAATCCTAGTTCAGAACCAGATAGCTATGGTCGTCAATCATTAAGGTTTGAGATTATTTGTTTTGTCTTGTGTTTGTTTGTCTTGCAGGAACTTGGAGTCAGAGGTATGAAAGGAGAGCATGTAACGACCCAGAAAATTTTCCTAATATGTCTTTAAAATATTGAGCATGTCTAGATAATTTTCCGAGGGACCTGGGAGCATTAACACGAATTTTAACCTAGAAATTCATGCTTTTTCCATTTAAATTGGGGAAATAGGCACTAATGGGCCTTACATGGGCTTTCTAGTACCATGATTATTGGTGAATTTTGGGTAAAAATTTATAGAAATATAAAGGGATTTTAATGGGAAATATTAACATAATTATGGGGGAATTTTTAAGGGATTTTCGAAATAATAGAAAAATAAAATGGAAAAATTAGTGCATGCATCAAGGATTGAACCTTAGACCTCTTGTACAACCATGCATGCTCTAACCAATTCACCTAGCAAGGGAGTGCTATGAGGAAATGAAGTGAATTATGGATAAGGCTTAGGAAAATGAAGAGTCACCAACCATGACTCTTCACTTACCCTCCTTAATGTGTTATAAAGAGGGGGAATGGGAGTTTCTTTCTTCCTTCCATCAATTCCATTTTTCTTCCTCCTCCTCCCTCATTCTAGACGAATACTTCAAGAGGGGATCTCCCTTGGAAAAGGTTCACCTAAGGCTCCATCTCCAAGATCCAAGGCTTTTACAAGGGTACAAAGGCTAGGGGTGGTCAAGAGACAACAAGATTTTCCATCTTTCTCTCAAACCTAAGGTCTATAATCAAGATCAACCAAAGTAAGACTCCCTCACCTGTGGTATAATAGTTCCGTTGAATTTTTAGCATAATATAAAGTTTGGTTTTAGGTTTTGATGTTGAGAAAACCATGTTTTGGACCCCTATGGTATTCGGCCATTATGAGTTTTGGGTCCATGATGATGTTAAAAATCTTAAGTATGCTTTCTAATGTGTTCTCATGATGTTTAGAGAATAAATATAATTTTTGGAAAATTTTGGAGTACCCTAAGACCCTTTAGGGTTTGGGACCATCATAAGGATTTCCATGGCTAGGGTTGGATTTAACCCTTCACCCATGTATTGTGTGTACTCTTGTGATACAAAGGGAGGTTGAAGGGATTTATGTGAATTTTCACAAGGTCTTATGACCCTAAGGGTTTCGGCCAAGAAGGAATCTAGGGCAAGGGGTTAAGGTTTTCTTCAAGTATGGGTTCCGAAAGCCCCTATGGTAGGGTATGGTTGATGTTTAATGTTTGATTGGGGATTTTATGGAATTTTTCCATGCACCCATGGCCTTGTAGGGTTTCGGCCAGCCCTAAGAAGGAGGGCTAAAGGTTAGGGATAACCCTAATCATGAGCCCTAATGGCTTCCCATGGTCTTATAGGTAATGTATGGTTGTTTCTTTACCTTATGCTATCTTACATGTTAATTGAAAGATGGAACCCTTCCTTATAGGTTTCGGCCAAGCAAGATGAATGGGGTTTTGGGGGAGTTAGGGTTTGAAGAATGATGGTTTATGCTTTATTATGAAGTATATATAAAGGTTCAAGCATGTGGTAGAAATTAAGTTACCTATAACCCTAACCTTAAGCACCATGTTTCATGTTTGTATGTTTATGATTGGATGCCATGCTTAATAGGGTTTATTTATGAATGTCTTGTGTTCTATGCCATGCACTTGAATGGTAGGTAGTATGTTTATGGAAGTCCTACTTATGTATGCTTGGGATGAATACCATGCTTATGTATGAAATGCAATGTTTATCTTATGTATCATGATCATGCAAACTCTATGGAGTAGGATAATTGTTTATGCAAACATGTCATGTTCAATGAATATAATGCAATGCTTACCTTATATGTCATGATCATGCAGGCACTAGGAATAAGAATGATGTTTATGTAAGTAGGTCATGTTCTATGAATGAAGATGCATGCTATGTTTACAAATGAAGATGCATGTTATGTCTATGAATGAAAGTGCATGCTATGTTTTATGAATTAAGATGCATGCTATGTTTATGCATGACGGCACGGTCGATGGTCGACGGTACGATGGTACGACGGTCATGAGGACCGGTAAATGGGCCGATAAATGGGCCGGTAGACGGGCCGGGTCGTTACACATGCCATGTTTATGAATGAAGATGCATGCCATGTTTTATGAATAAAGATGCATGCCATGATGTATGAATGATGAAGCATATGAAGTATTTTACTTTAAGAATGGGCTTGTACCGGACTAAAGTATGGGTCCAAGGGATGGGCACCTTAAGAACGCCCCGGTTCTGGACTACCGACTATGTTGTCCACGGTTCTGGCACTACCGAAGCTGTGCAACAGGGATGGGTACCTTAAGAACGCCCCAGTTCTGGGACTACCGACTATGCTGTCCTTACCCTAGTAGGTCGGGGCTCGCTACCTCGTATTTACTTAGGGATGCACGCTTATGATGTATGTATGTGGTACAAGCTGGGGACCCCCAATGATGTTATGATTATGTTTAAGTATTTAAAAGTATGATTTTAAAAGTTAAGCATCCTTATGTATATGCATTAAATTCATGCATTCATTCATGTTATGCATTATGCCATGATAAGTAATGTCTTATACTTATGTCTCATGTCGAGAAATATGCATGATAGTGAACGATTTATGCTTATGGTTATGTTAAGAAGATGCCCATATGATATGATAGAAAGCATGCCTATGTTTATGCCATACAGGTTAGTTCATGCTTTATGTTGATGTTTATGCCATGTATCATGCATGTTAAGAATGTTTATGCTTTATGTTCATGTTTATGCCATGTATCATGCATGTTAAGAATGTTTATGCTTTATGTTCATGTTTATGACATGTATCATGCATGTTAAGAATGTTTCTTTATGTTTATGTTTATGTCATGTATCATGTCATGTTAAGAATGTTTATTATGCTTATGTTTATGCCATGTATCATGTCATGTTAAGGATGTTTATTTTGTTATGTTTATGTCATGTATCATGTAATGCTAAGAATGTTTATTATGTTTATGTTCATGCCATGTCAAATATATGCTAAGTGATTCTAGATGCTTATGTTCCAAGTAGAGCACCAAGTATGTTAATGGTTCATGTGCTCATTATTAAGTGATGAATGGTTTTAGTGAGTAGGAAAGAGTCTTACTAAGCCTGTGTGCTTATAGTCTTATTTCCTTATACCGCAGATCACGCAAGGGGACTGTAAGGAAGCAGCAGGAGGGCAAGAATGCATGTGTGTGGTAGTGACTTGGCCAAGAAAATAATATGTTTACTCGTCTTATGCTAGAACTTTACCTTGACTACTTATATGCTTGAATGGTGACTTATGTGACTCTATGACATGATGCTAAGTATGACATGATGCTAAGTATGATATGATATGATGCTAAGTATGAAGTTGATATGCCAAGTTCCCATGTCATCATGTTAGGAGTGGTAGTAGGTGCATGTAGGTGTAAGTTTAAAGTTTTTCCGCTGCATTATGAGGTTCACCTGCGCTACTCATGTTAACGTAACGCCTCTTTATGGAAAGGAAAAAAAAAGCGGGCGTTACAGAGCAAACGCAAGAAAATAAGGACCCGGGAAAGGGTTTCCCAAGCGCCCGGATCAAATCAGGCGCCGTTTGTAGTGGGCGCCCTGGGTTGAGGGTGTCCATCCTGGGTGCTCAACATACCAGGCGCCTGAAGTATTCCAAGTGCCTGAAGTATCCCAGGCACCTGAAGTATCCCAGGTGCCTGAGTGCTCCCAGGCACATGGGGTGTAGGTGTTATCCCTGTGCCACGTTTCCTGGTTCGGATCAGGTTTGACCACTTGTGAGGCACCCCATAAGCTATCAAGTGCCCGAGAACCATGTATAAAAGGGGGTTCGACCCCTCAGTTCAGGACATCAACTTTCCCATCTGTCTACACATTCTCTATGAAGAAAAAGTGTTCAGACGAAACTCTGTGACCAAGGAGACTCAGGGAAGAAGTGTGTGGCGCTACGGACTTCTAGAGTTGGCTGAGACATTCACATTTAGTTTGCATGTTATAAAGTTGTATTATTTTATTATCATTTCTTTGCTTGTACTTAAACTGTAAGACGGGTTTCTCCACCTCCGAAAATTCTGGAAAGGAGACCACTAGTGGATGGGTGCTACCCGTAATTAGGCCTTGGATGTATTGACCCTAGGGGTTGGGAACCAAGTAAATCCCGTGAATTATTGCTGTGTATTATTCTTATTTCATATTTTACTGTGTACTAACACTCTGATAGCAAGAACGAATGACGAAATTCCGTGAAAAGAATACATGTCGATATTCACCCCCCCCCTCTATCGACGTCACCGATCCCATAAAGACTTTGTTAGGACCTTGACGTACGGCTAGAGGGGGGTGAATAGTCGTTCACCCACTTCGATCGCAATTTCTTCCTACACGTGTTAGCAAGCACAAGCGAAAAACTTAACTACAAACTAAAACAATGCTAACACCAAACCATTACGTGGTTCGGAGATGATACTCCTACTCCATGGCTATCCATAAGGTGGACGGGACGATCCCGATCCTTCGGTGGATGATGCCCCGGAATACCTCCGGCTAGCTCTTGTCGCTCCTTGTGGATGGAGAAACCTCGCCACAAATTTTTGATAACTTCTGAGCACCTGTAGGCTACTAACAAGCATTACCCAAGCTTATTTCGCCAAAGCCTCTCAACCAAAAATGAGCTCCCTTAAATAGTGCTCGATGCTGAAAATACCATTAGCAGTCGACTGGTGCTAACACCAGTCGACTGGTCCTCTTGAATTCGAATGTCACAACCCGACGCTTCGAATTCTAGTCGACGGCTGAAAAACTTGCTGATTATTCTGAGTTTGTTGGGGCTGCTGTGATGTTTGCTGGAATTGTAGTTGCTGAGGGCTCTGTTGATAGAAAGAGTTCTCGTACCTCAGATTTCGATGATCCCTCCAACCGGGGTTGTAAGTGGAAGAGTAGGGATTGTTTCTTGCTTGAAATTGTCCTCTTACCAATGCTGCTACTGTCTCGTCTTGTTGGAGGGTGGGACATGAATCTGAAGTGTGCTCTTGACTAGAGCAAATACTGCATACCCCTGTCACTTGATTAGATTGTGGAGTTGCTGAAAGATTTGAGCCTTGATTTGCATTATTAACCTTCAATTGCTTAATAAGTGATGTGATCTCTGCCAATGAATTCCTTATCTCTTTCTAATAAGTAGAAACTACCTGAACTTCACCCACTCCTCTGGTGGTCAATGCTCTGCTTCCAAATTGTTGTGAGTTCTCAGCCATATTAGAAATGAGCTCCCTAGCTTGATCTGGCGTTTTATTCACTAGGGTTCCTCCAGTTGCAACATCTATCATAATCCTGTCCATCTGCAGCAATCCCTCATAAAAGTATTGAATCAGAAGCTGCTCACAGATCTGGTGCTGTGGGCAACTTGAGCATAATTTATTGAATCTTTCCCAGTAATCATAGAGTGTCTCACCCACCACTTGCTGAATGCCACATATGCTTTTTCTAATTATTACTGTTCTGGAGGCTGGAAAATATTTTTCCAAAAATGCCTTCTTCATAGAGATCCAACTAGACACGTGCCCAGTAGGTAGATAATAAAACCAATCTTTTGCTGCTCCTGTCAGTGTGAAGGGAAAAGCTCTCAGCTTGATATCTTCTTCAGAAATGCCCTGAGGCTTCATAGTAGAGCATACAACATGGAATTCGTGCAGGTATCTATTTGGATCCTCTCCAGATAATCCTTGAAATTTGGGCAGCAAATGAATGAGTCCAGATCTGAGCTCAAAATCTCCAGCCAGCTCTAGATAAGCAATGCTGGAGTACTGAAATGAAGCATCTGGTGCTGCGAGTTCCTTTATGGTCTTCTGGTGGTCTGCCATGATACTGCCTGACTGAGTGAAAATAGTCTGAATAGGAGGGATATCTGTAGTCTCAGAAAGAATGCCCTGGCTCCTCCTGGCTCTGAAAGTCCTCTCAATCTCAGGGTCGAATTCTTCAAGATCACCACCTGTAGACCTGGTCATAAAACCAAAACAAATCGCAGTAAAAGTAGATAAAGAGATGAAACAAATAAAATCAAATCACCAGATATAGCAATAAGCACAGAAATAAATCAAGAAAAATGTGAAATAAGCGTACAAGCAAAAAATCAAACAAATCAACTAGTAGTTCCTCGGCAACGGCGCCAAAAATTTGATGGCCCTCAAATTAGACTGTCATGAATGTGGGTCTCAAATTTAAATATGAATAATGCTGGAAACCCTTTTTGCAATCACAGAATGAGAATGTAGTAAAGGGGCTACAGGTCGTATTTTTCCTAGGACTAGTTGACGTTGTGTGATTCGAGCTTGTATTTATGTGTCGTTGATAATTTTGGGTTTCAAATAAATATTTGGGTTTTGGGGTTGCAATTCTGAAATGAAAACGCAATGTAAGGCAAGGGAACTTAACTACGCAACTTAACTAGGCAATTGATGAACCTAACAAATAAACAACTCAATCAAGACACTTAAACAATTTTGGAAAACCAATCTAATCTCAAATGCGAAACAAAGGCTAAGCAAAGGAATGAAGGCAGTGATGGCACTTTTGGAAGCAAACAATTTAATACAATTGCTAACTATGAAATTCAGAAATTCAACTACAAACAACTCAACACAAACTAGATGCAATTGATGGAAGCAAGCAAATGCAAGGGAATGTTCAGAAATGGCCAATTGCAATGCTAGATGATTTCAAGCTAAAACACACTAAAAATCGTGGCTACTTGATACCAAACAATGCCAAAGCTGCCTCTTGATACAAAGTGTAAAATTTCAGCCTTTGGCACGCAAAAGAGGAAAAACTAATGGACTGCAATTAATCCTAACTGAAACACTACCAACTGATGTAAACCAAATGGAATTGAAGCACTAAATCAACTGTAAAATTCAGAAGTAATTAATACAGGAACAAATGAATGCTGAGCAAAAATCTGGAGCCCAATCTGATACGCAGAAGTGAGCTAAGTTCAGAAATGCAGTGCTGAGGAAACAGACTTGAACTCAGAAATGCAGCTATAAATCCGGAACATGACAAGCAATTTAGCTAAATGAGAGATCGCCAATCTAATTTCAGAAGAGATTCAAGTGAGCTGATGCTTCAATTCAGAAACTATAAGTTAAAATTCAAATCACAGACTGATACGCAAGGGGAAAGTGGCATGGAACAAACTGAGCAAACTTAAGGAAATAAAGTTGGACTTAGAAACGATGCTGATACTAAGTAAGCTAATCTAAGTGCATTAGCACACTAACAGCTATCTCTAATTCAGGAATTAAACTTGGCACAGACTGAAGTTGAAAGAAGTTGCAAAATCAGTAATAAACTGGCACTCGGAATGCAACTGATAGCTACGCACGGTTACACAAAACTGCAGAATTGAGACGAAATTCGAAACAAACTTAAATCAAATTCACTGTCCACTAAACAAACATCTATCTACTACAAGTGCAGAAATTAATAGCTGATAATTGCGGAACAAATTCAATGAAACTGGTATGAAAATTCAGAACTGAAACCAGATTGCAGAAATCGAAATCTACAACTAAGAACTGAAAAACACTGAGTAAGCTAATCCTCAATTCCTTCTTTAGCTCAAATTCTTCTTGCCGTCACACAAGAGTAAGCCTCGAACCCGTAAGCTTCACAGATTGCCGGCAATCAAACTCTGCAATTCGATCCAACTACAACTCTGTTTCTGGGCAGTTTGGAGCTGGAACCTTCACAGAGTCTTCATCCCGATGATCTGAATCTGATCAAATGAAGAAATCGAGTGGTCGCGCCCTTGAATTGGAGACAACTAGAAGAGACGATGAAGAACTACTGAAGAAATCAAGCTGCAGCGAGGAACTTGGCGAAGACGCGACGAGGAAGAACTGGGCGAAATTTTGATTAAGTAGCTAGCAATGGACGGCTCAGATTGAATTGAGAAAATCCAACAGCTGATCTTGCTCTGATTTAATCCAAACTTTGATGATGATGATCAAGGGTCAGGATCTGCCTCATGGTAGCTCGGATCCTCCAGATATGCAACGGATGGTCCAGATCAACCTAATCTTTGAATGGACGATCTAGAGCCCTCCGAGCTTGATCCAACGATTGAATGAGCTCTGATTGGGATGAAACCTTCAGATCTTGATCAGAGTGCTTGATTAACCCTAACCCTATTTCGGATTGCTTCAGATGGTCCCAGATGGCTCTGATCTAGCCACTTTTGAATCGGACGACCCAGATTAATCCTAAGCTTGATAACTCGATCCGGGTCACTTCCGACTCAAGTTTGACCCAATATGCCCTAGGTCCATGAACCTTTCATGCCTACAAAAATAGATCAAAAATTTAGTGGCCAAATAATCCAAATATGTACAAATTTGCAATGAAGTCCAAAATAAGAGTAAGTTCTAAAACCTAGGGTAATTTCACAATTAAGCAATAAAAACATAGGTCAAATATGGATTTTAGCAACTAAAATAATCAATAAAATGGTACTTATCAATACTCTGCTAAAATCTCGTAAGAGAAATCAAGGTTCCTCTTGGCGACTCTAGTGGTGAACTCAAAGCCCCCCTGAGGACTCTGCTGAAGATTGTTGTAAAATTCTGAGACGAGGTCATAATTGACAGTTCTTTCCAGAGAGAGGAGAAAGCCAAGGTTGTAAAACATGACTATCTCCATGACCGACGGACAATGTTCAGTCAGAATAGGGACATCAATGGATCGGCAGGATAACAACTTAAAAGTCCTTGATTGGAAAGCCTACTCACAGGCGACATTTGGGAAGCGAGAGCTCGAGGAAGGCTGAGGCCTTCTGGAGGGCGCAGATGAGGAAGGGGCTTTCCCCTTCGCGCTGCTCTCTGCGGGTTTTTTACCCTTTGATGATTTTCTAAAGATTGAATGAACAGATTTGATCAAGATAGGTAAACCATATCATGACACCAATCACAAGAATAAGGTTCGATCAAATTGATTAAGACAAGATAAGACCCAATCAGTGACCATAATCATGGCATAGTCAAGATAAGAATTTAACCATAAATCAACCAAGATTTGATCATAGAGTGATAATCATAGGAGAAGAAGTTTAAATAAAGGTAAGACATGACAACAATGGGTCACGGCCAAAGCAAGAAGTCACGGCACAACATCAAAACATGGTTAGGCTCAAATACATAATCTATGAACTGAGTCGAAAAGAAAGCTAACCAAAGAGAACTTACTTAGGTGCCATGGAAGAAGTTCTTGAAGGTTGAGAGTGAACTTCTTTCTGTACCTTGCGCAAGAGAGGGTCGCAAGCTAGCAGTTGCTCACACCACCAACAGCAAGGACAAGAGCTCTTGCGTAGAAGGAGATGACCACACTCGCAGAGAAGATCGCGCAGCAAGGAAAGAAGAGATCACACGCGCAAGTGAGGAGGAAGAGGGTTCGGCGCTGAGGGGTTTTGGTCAGCTAGGGCTTAGGAATAGAAAAGAATCGTGATTAAAATGGTTGGTGGATTGGTCCACCAACCGCACTTTAATGCAGTTGAATGGATCACCGTTCGATCTGATAACGTCCAAACTGATCAGGCTCTGGCCTGATCGGACTGGCCTGGTCCTAATCGGTCGGGAGACTGATCAGGCAGACTCCTGATCGATCGATTGATCGATCAGGAAGCGAACAGTAGGGTCAGATGATTTTCGAGAAGCCCTCCTGATCGGTCTCGGGACCAATCACTACAATGTGCCAGATTGGTCCGGGGACCGATCCAGGCTAGCATAGAATGTTTGATCAGGATGTCGTTAGGTCTCTTTCGACCCCTCTGATCGATCTGTGGACCGATCAACTCAGAGTGGAGCCAAATCGGTCCGGGGACTGATCAGCCCTATGCCTGATCGGTCCAGTGATCGATCAGGGTTCCTGATATTCTCAGATACGATCTGAAACTTTCAGTTTCAGACTTTCACGCGATTTTTGAGGGAATCTAATGGCCAATATCGATCTTAGGGGTGATCCCTTGACTAAAATTGATCCTTAAACAAGGATCAAAGGTCCTTATGGTTTGAACAAATACTTTTCTCCATCCAAGTGGAGTCAAACCCAATCAACAATCATTCAAACAAGTTTTAACCAAGATTGTGCCAAATTCAAGTTTCCAATCAAGTTTCCTTGATTGGAATGTCCAAGTATGATCATGGAGCCAAATACACATATGTTATGAATTGGTTTTCCCCATACTTGGTCACTGAAGTGATTTTTATCTCGTCAACTTAATTTCTCAAGGGATGCATTGACATTTTGAGAAATCGAGTTGATCCTATCATCTCACCCCATTTCTAGCAAACAAAAACATTTTGGTAAACCTTATAGTTTGAGTGAGATGTTCCCAAAGTTACCCAATTGTTTTCCAACAATTAGATCTTATCATGAAGGGTTTTGAATGCATTTTGAAAACTACGAAGTACGACACATTCCCAACTCCCTCCTTAAGAAACTAAACTCATTTTCGGGGAGTGGTTTAGTGAAAATGTCAGCGAGGTTTGACTTGGACTCTACATGTGAGAGTACAATATCTCCCCTAGCAACATGATCCCTAATGAAGTGGTGACGTACTTCAATATGTTTGGTCCTAGAATGATGGACTGGATTTTTGGTTAGGTTAATTGTGCTAATGTTGTCACACAACACTTGCACACTTTTGTAACTCAATCCATAGTCCTCCAAAGTGTGAATCATCCACAACAATTGTGAAATGCTCTCTCCCATGGTGATATATTCTGCCTCGGTCGTGGAGAGAGCAACACAATGTTGCTTCCGACTTGACCAACTAACTAAAGATGATCCTAGAAATTGACAGCCCCCACTTGTGCTTTTCTGATCCAACTTACATCCAGCGTAGTCGGAATCGGTATAGCCAATTAAATCAAAAGATTCGGTACGGGGGTACCAAAGACCGACTCCTATTGTGCCCTTAAGATATCTCAAAATTCTCTTAACAGTGATTAGATGAGATTCCTTGGCACAAACTTGATACCTTGCGCACATACCCACAGCGAAAAGAATATCAGGTCGACTAGCTATGAGGTATAGCAAACTACCTATCATGCTCCGATATTGAGTCAAATCAATAGGTTTACCACTCTCATCATTGTCTAAACTTGTGTTTGTAGCCATGGGAGTGGTTACCTCTTTTGAATCACTCATATTGAATTTACGGAGCATTTCTTGTGTGTATTTCGATTGGTGCACATGGATCCCATCTCGGGTTTGTTTGATTTCAAGTCCAAGGAAGAAAGTCAACTCTCCCACTAGACTCATTTCAAACTCACTCTCCATGTGTCCAATGAATTCATTTAAATAACCCTTGTTATTTGAGCCATAAATTATGTCATCGACATATACTTGGGCTACAAAAATATCGTCACCATCTTTCCTTAGAAATAGTGTAGGGTCTATTTGACCTCTAACGAAGCCCTTCTCAATTAGGAATGTCGACAACCGCTCGTACCAAGCTCGGGGAGTTTGTTTAAGGCCATAAAGTGCCTTTCTGAGCTTAAATAACTGGTTTGGAGATTCGGTACTCTCAAACCCCGGAGGTTGTTCGACATAGACCTCTTCTCTAATTAGACCATTTAAAAAGGCCGATTTGACATCCATCTGATATAACTTGAAACCTCGATGTGCCGTAAATGAAAGCATCAATCGGATGGATTCTAATCGAGCCACGGGAGCATCATAATCAAGGCCTTCAACTTGACTATAGCCCTTGGCTACTAAGCGTGCCTTGTTTCTAATGATTTCTCCCTTATGGTTCAATTTGTTCTTGAAGACCCATTTGGTTCCAATGATGGTGGTCTTCTTAGGTCTAAGGACTAAGTCCCAAACTTGACTTCGTTCAAATTGACCTAGTTCTTCTTGTATTGCAATGATCCAATCGGGATCATTTAATGCTTCATCATTTTTTTCTAGGTTCAATTTCGGAAATTAGGGCAACTTCATTAGCCTCATTCCGGAAGAATGATCTAGTTCTAACCCCGTGATGGATGTCTCCAACAATTTGGTCTTGGGGATGACTAGAGGCTAATCTAGTTTGCCTAGGTGTTGGTGGTTCTTCTTGAATGGGTTCACTAGACATATGCTCGGCCTCAGGATCCGGCTGATCAATGGGTTGTCTAGGCTCACCGTCATCGGATTCATCACCATCAACAACATTTGGACTCTTATTCAAACTTAGTCTCCTAAGTTCGAATTGGACTTCATCTTCTAGTTGATCATTGACTTTTGGAATTTCTTCAAAGACAACATCAGAAGACTCTTCAATTAATCTAGATTTCTTGTTGTAGACTCGGTAGGCTTTACTAACAAGGGAATACCCGACTAGTATCTCTTCATCAGCCTTTGCCGTGAACTTTCCAAGATGGTCCTTGGTGTTTAGGATGAACACTTTACAACCAAACACCCTAAGATGTTTAACCGTAGGTGGTTTCCCAAACCAAAGTTCATGGGGAGTCTTTCCTAAAAACTTATGGATGAGAACTCGATTTTGCACATAGCAAGCTGTATTTACAGCTTCAGCCCATAAGTAACTCGGGAGTGAGTACTCATTAAGCATGCTTCGTGCAGCCTCTTGTAGGACACGGTTCTTCCTCTCTACAACACCATTTTGTTGTGGTGTTCTAGGAGTAGAGAACTCATGTCTATAACCTCTATCTTGACAAAATTCTAAAAACCGTTGGTTTTGAAATTCACCTCCATGATCACTTCTAATTGTCTTAATGGTTGATGATTTTTCATTTTCAACTCTTCTACAAAAGGAAATAAAAACATCTAAGGTTTGATCCTTATATTTTAAAAAGTAAGTCCATGTATATCTAGTGAAATCATCAATGATCATAAAATAATATCTACTTCCATTCAATGATATGATAGTACTACAATCAAATAGATCCATGTGAAGTAAATCTAAAGCAGTAGAAGTACTTACAGCGCTTTTACCTTTATGTGCAGATTTCGTTTGCTTACCCATTTGACATGCATCACAAAGTTTGTCCTTTTCATACTTGATGCTTGGTAAGCCACGAACTAATCCCTTGTTGGACAACTTCCAGATGTTCTTCATGTTCACATGTGCAAGTCTCCGGTGCCAAAGGGTGGACTCTTCTTCTTTTGACATGAAACACTTAGCAGAAACATTAGTAGTACTTTTAAATGAAACTTGATAAATATTGTCTACTCTTGTTCTTACTAGTACCGTGTCCAAAAGTGTCATGTTATCTAACTAGACATTGATTTTGGTTGAAAATCAATTGTGTAACCCGTGTCACACAATTGACTGACACTTAGGAGATTAAATTTCATCCCCTTGACTAGAAGGACATTTGAAATTCTAAGGCATTTAGATATTTGAATGTCTCCTATTCCTATGACCTTAAGACTACCATTGTTACCAAATGAAACATTACCTCTACTTTTCTTGTGAAGTGTGGTAAACAATGATCTATCCCCGGTCATGTGTTTGGAGCATCCACTATCAACGAACCAAGTTGATAGATGCTCCCCCTCAATCATAACCTACACAATTCGAAAAATAGAAGTTTTAGGTACCCAAACCTTGGGACCTAAAGCATCAACTAAACAAGACTTAGGCACCCATGCATTGACAACTTTCTTTTGAACCTTGGGTGTCCTAGATTGTCTCATATCAGTCCTAAACATCAAAGACACGAATGAAGGTTCTTTGGGTCGGTAACCAATACCGGCCCTATTGTAGATTGCCCTTTGGGCATTCAAGATCATGTCTAGGGTCTTAGAGCTAGTTGAGAACTTCTCAAGAATATTCTTGAGTTTCTCAACTTCGCTCTTTAATGATTTTTTTTCTTCTACTACAAATCATCATGCAAATCATCTACATCCTCAACCTTAGAGGATTTCAAATGTTCAACCTCAAGTTTTAATGACTTAATCTCATCTTCTAACAATTCAACATGTAAGTCATCAATGTTATCATCCCTAGATAATTTCAATTGATCAATTTCTAATTGCAATACTTTAACCTTATTTTTTGACTTCTTTAGCATATTGGTTAAACATGCAATTGCTCTATAACATTTTTCAAGTTCGGGAGAAGTTACCTCTTCATCATCCAAAGATGATGAAGCCGTGTTTGAGGAGTTGAAAGATTCATCACTGCTCTCTTGATCTCCCAATGCCATGAGTGCCACATGCCTTGTGCTCTTCTCCTCCTTCTCTTCATCGGATGAGCTTGAAGTGGATTCATCCCAAGTGGCCTTCAAAGTCTTCTTCTTCTTCTTGGATTTTTCTTCTTTCCTTTTGGATTTCTCCTCCTTCTTCTTTAGCATTGGGCATTCATTCTTGAAATGCCCTTTCCTACCACACTCAAAGCAAGAAGCATTAGTCTTATCAAGTTTAGCTTCACTAGGATTACCTTTACCCTTGAAGCGTCGACCCCTTCTCATCATCCTTCTTACAAAATTCGCCATCTCGGAGGATGAGGAGCCGCTGCCATCTTCTTCGGAATCGGACTCGGATTCGGAAGAGGATAAAGATAAAGTGACTTCCTTCTCTTTCTTCTTCTCCTTCTTCTTCTTATTGGATCGATCCCCTGCAACTAAGGCAATCCCCTTCTCCTTGGGGCCTTTGTTAGCCATTTCATGCAATTCCATTTCACAAAATAAATCATCTAACTTAACAATTGATAAGTCCTTGGAGACTTTGTAGGCATCCACCATGGATGACCACAAAGCATTCCTTGGAAATGCTTTTAGTACATACCTCACAAGGTCGCAATTCTCGACCTTTTCATCAATCGAATGAAGCCCATTGAGGACTTCCTTGAAACGGCTATGAAGCTCACTTACCGATTCATTTTCCTTCATGGAGAGATTTTGTAATTGGTTGAGAAACCAATCCCTCTTGGCGATTCTTGAGTCTCGGGTGCCCTCGTGGAGTTCGATGAGCTTGTTCCACAAGTCCTTTGTACTTGTGAAAGGACCAACCTTGATGAGTTGGTCTTTGTTCATCCCGCATTGTAGAGTGACAACCGCCTTCGCGTCGGCTTCACTCTTTCGAGTTTGTTCGGCTATCCACCGCCATGATTCAAGTTCCTTGCCTTCATCATCCTTAGGAGGAGTGAAACCCTCCTTCACTGCGAACCAAGTGTTGATGTCCATCTTCAAGTAATACTCCATCTTTGATCTCCAATATTGAAAATCAGCGCCATCAAAGAAAGGAGGTCGGGTGGTGAAAATCCTTCTCTCAACGCCATGGATGATAGCTCTCGGTTGTTAATCTGCAAAAACAGAGCCCCAAGCTCTGATACCACTTGTTGGAACCAGATGGCTAGAGAGGGGGGGGGGTGAATATAGCCAAACACTTGGACTTTAAGTTTTTCAAAGCTCTGCACTTAGATTTGTTAGTAGCACAGCAGAAGTAGCAAACACAGAGTATGCAAAAAAACAGAAAACGAAAGCAAACTATCACAACTAGCAAGATCGCTAACAAGGAGGGTTTACAAGGTTCGGGGATAACTTGCCCCTACTCCTTGGCGTGCCCGTAAGGTGGGTGATCCCATGATCGTCGGCAGATCAAGCCCCGATGAACACCAGATAGAAGCCAACCTCCTTCTCGGTGGAGAAACCTCTCCACAGCGTTTCAATCACAGATATAGGTTTAAGCACAAAGAAACACAAGAAAGATCTTACTTAGCACAAGCAAAGACAAGAACACAGCAAGCTTCCTCCTGAGCTCCACCCAGCGACGATCTCACGCAAGAACTCTTTCCCCGTGTCTTCTCGCTGTTGGACTCGAAGCTTCTTGTTCCTTCCTCCAAGTGCTCAAGCAAGGGATGGTTGCTTCAAGATTGCAGTAGCTTGCTCAAAGTGATGGAACTTCAGAACACGCAAGCAAGTTGTGGAGAACACAAAGTTGCAGCAAGAATTCAAGCAGCAGAACTCTCCTCAGCCAACTCTTCTCCGCTCCTTTTGTTCCTCCACTAAGCATCAGGTGACACCATCTCCCTACAGCCTCCAGCTACTCACCTGTAACCACCAGCTACCTCTGAGCTCCTCTGGACTCCCTGAGCCTCCCTCAGACCAACCCCAGACAGCAGCTCCAGCTAGCGCCAGTGCCCGTTGCAACCTGAGATGGAAAAATAGACAAACCTGCTCCAAGGAAAGGTCTCCATTGACTCTCCTTGAGTGTTTGAATCTTCCCCTGTCACCTGCAGCTTAATCAGAGTGTTAGCACAGCATATCAAGAAGAAAATCATGTATCAGATGTTACGCGCAGAGAATCGGATACGTTCAGACGCGATCAGTGCGTCTGACAGTGCATTTTGAATTAAAGTGATCGGTCACCAGACCGATCAGAGAGCCTCCTGATCGGCCACCAGACCGATCAGGCTGGGTCCAGGCCGATCAGGCTCCGTCCTGATTGGTCCCCAACGCTCAATTAGAAATCGTGATTTCATGGGACTCTCCTGGATCGATCACCAAACCGATCCCAGGTTGTGGATCGATCACCCGACCAATCCACCCCTTTATCGGGCGATTTCTGAGCTTCGTAGTCCAAACCTCCTGATCGGTCACCGGACCGATCAGGGAGCCTCCTGATCGGTCACTAGACCGATCAGGTCATGACCAGATAGATCAGGCTCCGTCCTGATCGATCATAGAGAGAAACCTGCGACGCTAGATCGTTCTCTAGAACGATCTGCACAGTGACCCTGATCGGTCACCAGACCGATCAGGAGCAGATCAGCAAGGGAACTCAACCTCACTGTTTGCTCCCTGATCGGTCACCAGACCGATCAGGAGCCAAGCAATGGGTGAAATGCATACTCCCTGATCGGTCTCCCGACCGATCAGTCATCGCTGGATCGGTCTCCCGACCGATCAGTCATCGCTGGATCGGTCACCAGACCGATCCACGAAGGAGTACCGTGCCAACTCCCTGATCGGTCACCAGACCGACCCAGGGGCTTCAACCTAGCCCTCCAAGCTAGGGTTTCATCCACCTTAGCCCTACAAGCTAAGGATTTTTCACCAACCCTCCAAGTTGGGAATTTGCACCTAACCCTCCAAGTTAGGACTTTTCACCTAGCCCTCCAAGCTAGGACTTTTCACCCAACTCTTCCGAATTAGGACTTTTCCAAACTTAGCCCTCCAAGCTAGGACCTGACCCTCCAAGCCAGGACTTTTTCACCTAACTCTCTAAGTTAGGACTTTTCACCTAACCCTCCAAGTTAGGACTTTTCACCTAGCCCTCCAAGCTAGGACTTTTCACCCAACCCTTCCGAATTAGGACTTTTCAACACCTAACCCTCCAGGCTAGGATTTTCCACACCTAACCCTCCAGGTGAGGATTTTCCAATAACTAGCCCTCCAAGCTAGGATTTCCCATACCCTGCCTGATCCCCGATCAGGACTTAATCATAATCATCATAATCATCAACCTAAACTAAAATCGATGTCAACACCAAAACAACAATCAGGGTCAGACTGCATCAACAGTCAACTCATAAACCAACCTAGTCAGACTTAACCCAAGCCACACTTGAGCTCCGACACCTTGACCTCTTTAATTCACATGGAGCCAAGTCACTAAGCGGGAATCGGTACTACTTAGTAATTATGGACGATTACTCTAGATTTTCCTGGGTTAGGTTCTTAAAAACTAAAGATGAAACTTTTAACTCATTTAATGATTTGTACAAAATATTAGAAAATCAAAATGACACAAAAATTAAAAGACTTAGGAGTGATCATGGGGGAGAGTTTGAAAACCAAAAATTTGAGGAGTTGTGTAAAATTAATAGGTACGTCCATAAGTTTTCATGTCCTAGAACTCCCCAACAAAATGGAATAGTTGAAAGAAAGAATAGAACCCTTCAGGAAGCCGCTAGAACCATGCACAACGAATATAACCTAACTAATCAATTTTGGGCGGAAGCGGTAAATACAACCTGTTACAATCAAAATAGGGTCTTAATTAATAGAAGACACAACAAGACACCCTATGAAATCTATTGTCATAGATTACCTAATTTATATTATTTAAGAGTTTTTGGGTGCAAATTCCATATTTTGAACACTAAGGATTACCTAGGTAAGTTTCAATCAAAATCAACCCCAGGGACATTCTTAGGATATTCAACAACTAGTAGAGCCTATAGGGCTTACAACAGACAAACCCACAAAATTGAAGAAACTACCAACTTGATTTTTGATGAAGAAATTGAAACAAAGTCTAATCAAAATCTAAACATGTCAAATCTGGATCAAGAAGATACTGAACCATTAACTGAACCATTAAATGAACTGTCAATTAAATCAACTACTAAGGTATCAACTGAACCAATAACTGAACCAACCCAAGTAGTTGAACCAAACACTGAACCAAACCTTCCAGCCGGACTTGAGGCTAAACCTAGTTCTAGAAGAACAAAGAAACCCAGACTTAGTCACCCATCCGACCAAATCATGGGTGATTCAACCTTAGGAGTCAGAACAAGGTCTTCTTATATAAATCTTAGTCAGATTGCTCTTATTTCAAAAATTGAACCTAAGACTGTAGAAGAAGCCCTACCTGACCCAGATTGGATCATAGCAATGCAAGAAGAATTAGACCAATTTGAGACAAACCAAGTCTGGGACTTAGTACCTAAACCTGAGGGTAAGTCAGTAATAGACACTAAGTGGATATTTAGAAACAAGCTAAATGACCAAGGGAAAATTGTGAGAAACAAAGCCCGCTTTGTAGCTAAAGGGTTTAGTCAAGTCGAAGGGTTAGACTATGACGAAACTTATGCCCCCGTAGCTAGACTTGAATCAATTAGGATGTTACTAGCTTTTGCAGCCCATAGAGGGTTTAAACTGTACCAAATAGATGTCAAGTCTGCCTTTCTTAATGGGTTTATAAAAGTATATGTAGGGCAGCCCCCAGGATTTGAGGACTTAGACAAACCCAAATACGTGTTCAAACTTAGGAAAGCCCTTTATGGGTTAAAACAAGCACCTAGGGCCTGGTATGAAAGATTATCAACATACTTAATTTCTAAGGAATTCAACCAAGGATAAATTGACTTAATATTATTTGTTAAAACCTTAGAACAAGATATATTTATAGCTCGAATATACGTAGACGATATAATATTTGGGTCAACAAATTCTAACTTTTTAAAAGAATTTGTCAAAATTATGGAGAGCGAATTTGAAATGAGCTTAGTAGGTGAGCTGAACTTTTTCTTAGGTCTCCAAATTAAACAAACCAGAGATGGTAACTATGTTCATCAACCCAAATATGCAAAGGAACTAATAAAGAAATTCAAAATGGAAAATTTTAAAAGTTTAAGTACTCCCATGGCTACAAATGTCAAGATAGATAATGACCCTGAAGGTAAACCAGTTAACCTAAAGCTATACAGAAGTATGATTGATAGTCTATTGTACTTAACTACTAACAGATCTGACATTTTGTTCGCTATAGGAATGTGTGCTAGATACCAAACCTGCGCTAAGCAATCCCACTTAGCAGCACTAAAAACGAACCTAAGGTGCATTAAGGGTACCCTAAATGTAGGTATTTGGTATCCTAGGACTTCCACTTTTGAATTATCAGGATACTCTGACACTGATTATGCCGGGTGTAAACTAGATAGAAAGAGTGCAAGTGGAAGTTGTCAATTATTAGGATATAGTCTAGTCAGCTAGTGCAATAGAAAGCAACACTGCGTAGCTTTATCCACAACTGAAGTAGAATATGTTACCTTAGGAGATTGTATGGCACAACTGTTGGGACCGGGTGCATGTTGACATGGATACGGGTTCGTAATTTTAAAATTTTATTACGTGCAGCGGAAGATTTAGCATAAATAATTTCTCAAATTATTTTAACCACGTATCTAGCATGCAACCTTATATTGTGTAAACATGATCATAAATTGAAATTTTGCAGAAAGTAAACTAATTTACTTGATACCTCGCGTAACTTGAAGTAAGGGGCGAGATCCAACCGTAGCGTCCCTTGGAAGCTCTGCCTCTATTCGCGTCCACGCCAAGTTCTCTTCGGGATGACTTCGCAAAGCTACGAGTTTCGTGCCGACAAGAACAACTAGATTCTCCAAAGGCACGACAAGAATATCAAGAGAGAGAGATGAAAGCTAACCACCAAACGAAGAACAGAATCCGTATTCCGGGAGGAAGGAAGGAGTCGCGATCCGCTTCTTCTTCTTCTTCGGCTTCTTCTTGGTGGAGGTGGCTCACGGCAACAAGAAGCCCTTCTAGGGCCGGCGCCCACTTGAGGAGGGAGAGGGAGAGAAGGAGAGGAAAAGAGGCTAGGCAAGAATCCTTGATCACTTGAATTGATTTCCAAGCCTTGCCTTTGCACCTTTATATAGTAGCCTCTTTATCGCCAAGTCTCCTTTTTAACGGAATATATTTTTCATAAGAAATTTATCTTATAAATTTTTTTATGAATTATTCCGTTAAGCCAAGTTTTTATTATAACTTAATTTATAATAAAAACAACCATGTCTCCCCTTTTATTATGAAATAAATTTTACAAGAAATTTATCTTATAAATTTCTTATGAATTATTCCGTTATGCCAAGTTTTTATTATAACTTAATTTATAATAAAAACAACCATGTCTCCCCTTTTATTATGGAATAAATTTTACAAGAAATTTATCTTATAAATTTTTCTTATCATGGAAAAATCAATTCATAATTGATTTTATAAAATAAAATAAACCAATCCATGGTTCATTTTAATTTTCAAAAAAAGGAATAAATTTCTATAAATTTCTTTATCATGGTAAATCAATCCATTATTGATTTATAAAATAAAATAAATCAATCCAAGGTTTATTTTAATTTTCATGAAAATAAATCTCTTTATATAAATTTCATTATACAAATTTCTTTATCCATAATTTTATAAAACAAACCACGCGCGGTTTATTTTATAATTTGAACCAAACAATTTGGTTCTCCCTCTTATTGTGGTCGGCCAAACCAAAGAGGGTGGGGACCCTCTTTGGCCGGCCAAACCAATGTTGTAACCGTACGAATTAAACTCATTTAATTCGTCCAATAAGTCTTCAAAAGACTTAGCCATTTTATGCTTCCGATGCGTCTCTGAAAAATTCAGATTCGACTTATCTCTCTTGATAGGAAAATCCAATTTTCAACTCATTTTAAATCCCTCGGATTACTCCTAGTGTGTGTGACTAAATAGGCTTTCGATTTATGTTGGCCGTCTATAATTAACCAATTATAGAACGATCATGAGTGGCACCTAGTAGTACATCATGATCCCCAATTAATCGAAAGATCAACGGATGACCTCAGAATTAATTCTGAAACCCTTCAGCAGCTCTAATGAATCGTACCTCTTTCCCTTCACCATCTTATACCCACTTGGTTCAGGACACGGTCTATGTGTGTCAGTCCCCACTAGGCTGACTACGTCACACCTAGCCCAAGTAATGACTTTCTCGTCCAACAGATTCTAATTACTCTCATGTCTTTCAGATACTCATACTCTGAACATGTCATGCTCTGGCCAGAGGCTTTGAGTAACAATCCGACGATAGGCCTTGGGTATACATCACCTCGCAAGGAGTGGTGAATCCTTTGTAGGTTGTTCAAACATCTTCGGGCACTTCGGCTTATACCCAATCATCCTGGGTCCACACCTCCTTGGAGATGCTTGCTTAAGATGTCAAAGTATAAGTCTTCATAACCAAGATGACTTGAACACCGCAAGTCAAAGGAACATCGCACTTAAGCTGCAGTAAGAACTTCATTGACATATCTATATGTAGATTACCATATGAAGTTTTACAGCTAGTCACTCCAATGAACTAGTTCCCGTAACTAGCATTCATGTTTATCTCCGGACATCCCAATGTCACCAGCCAGTGAGAATCAGCTGATTAGAGAATAACCCATGCTAATCTCAACAGAATTGATAGTGTCCGTATTTATCAATTCATCGACTAGGGACAATTTCAATACTTCACAATTGCACATGTAGAGATAATCACTAGTTGTGAATTCATCACAAATTCTCTCATGCTGTGAATTGTATTGCGGACATTCAGTAAATGAGATTAAGATCTCAATCAAATACATGAACATGTATACTCAAATAGTGAATATTCATTTATTAAAGTAAATGATTACAATTATAAGGCGATTGCCTTAGGACACTTCTCTCATATTACTAACAAACTCCCACTTGGCCTATTGCCAATCGCTACGGTATCCAATACCACAGGCTCTAACATGACCCTCAAACTTGCTTTGAGGCAACGCCTTAGTTAAAGGATCCGCTAAATTCCTTTCAGTGGGAATTTTCTCAATTTGTATATCATTCTTACTTATAATCTCTCTGATCAAATGATAGCGGCGAAGCACGTGTTTGGATCACTGATGAGACCTTGGTTCCTTTGCTTGTGCAATAGCTCCATTGTTGTTGCAGTAAACCGGTATTGCTTCATCAATGGTTGGAAGCACACCAAGTTCCGAGACAAACTTCTTGATCCAGACTGCTTCTTTTGCTGCTTCTGAAGCCGCAATATATTCCGCTTCCTTGGTAGAATCCGCTACAATGTCTTGCTTGGAACTCTTCCAACTTATTGCGCCTCCATTCAAAGTAAATACGTATCCAGACTGAGATTTGGAGTCATCCTTATCTGTCTGGAAACTAGCATCTGTATACCCACGTATTACCATATCTCCTTCTCCATATATTAGGAACACATCCTTAGTTCTTCTTAAGTACTTAAGGATTGT
>JAGFNQ010002005.1:264884-289272 GCA_024364735.1 Boesenbergia rotunda | reverse complement strand
CAAGTGGTATCAGAGCAAGGTGCTCTGTTTACTCGGTTGCTCTATTACGGCTTAACAACCGAGAGTTCTCAACAAGATGGCTTTGAGAGAAGGATTCTCCACCACCCGACCTCCATTCTTTGATGGCGCCGACTTTCAATATTGGAGATCAAAGATGGAATACTATTGAAGATGGATATCCACACGTGGTTCGCGGTGAAGGAGGGATTCATTCCTCCTAAGAATGATGAAGGCAAAGAACTTGAGTCATGGAGGTGGACTGCCGAACAACAGGAGAAGTGAAGCCGACGCGAAGGCGGTTGTCACTCTACAATGCGGCATAACAAAGACCAACTCATCAAAGGTTGGTCCTTTCACAAGTGCAAAAGACTTGTGGAACAAACTCATAGAGCTCCATGAAGGCACCCGAGACTCTAGAATTGCCAAGAGGGACTTGTTCCTCAATCAACTCCAAAATCTCTCCATGAAGGAGAATGAGTCGGTAAGTGAGCTCCATAGCCGGTTCAAGGAAGTCCTTAAGACTTCATTCAATTGATGAAAAGGTCGAGAATCGCGACCTTGTGAGGTATGTCTTGAAAGCATTTCCGAGGAATGCTTTGTGGTCATCCATGGTGGATGCCTACAAAGTATCCAAGGATTTATCTATTGTGAAATTAGATGATTTATTTTGTGAGATGGAATTGCATGAGATGGCTAACAAAGGCCCCAAGGAGAAGGGGATTGCCTTAGTTGCAGGGGATCGAGTCACTAAGAAGAAGAAGGAGAAGAAGAAGGAGAAGGAGGTCTCATCATCCTCATCCTCTTCCGAATCCGAATCTAATTCCGAGGAAGATGGCAGCGGCTCTTCTTCATCCGAAATGGCCAACTTTGTGAGGAGGATGATGCGAAGAGACCGACGTTTCAAAAGTAGAGGTAACACTAGTGAATCCAAACTTGATAAGAATAATGCATCTTGCTTTGAGTGTGGCAGGAAAGGGCATTTTAAAAATGAGTGTCCGAAGCTTAAGAAGAAGGAAGAAAAATCCAAGAGGAAAGAAGAAAGATCCAAGAAGAAGAAGAAAGCTTTGAAGGCTTCTTGGGATGAGTCATCCTCTAGTTCATCCGATGATGAAAAGGAGGAGAAGAGCACAAGGTAAGTGGCTCTCATGGCTCTTGGAGAGGAGAGCAGTGGTGAATCTTCAAGCTCCGCAAACACGGCTTCATCATCTTCGGATGATGAAGAGGTAACTTCTCCCGAGCTTGAAAAATGCTATAGAGCAATTGCATGTTTAACTAGTATGCTTAAGAAATCCAAAAACAAAGTTAAAGCATTTCAATTAGAATTTGATCAATTGAAAGCTTCTAGGGATGATAACATTGATGACTTGCATGTTGAATTACTAGAAGATGAAATTAAATCTTTGAAACATGAGATTGTAAGCTTGAAATCCTCTAAGGTTGAGGAAATCAGTGATATGCATGATAAAGTGCTAGTAGAGGAAAACCAATCATTGAAGAGTGAAGTTGAGAAGCTCAAGAATATTCTTGGGAAATTCTCAAATAGCTCTAAGACCCTAGATATGATCCTCAATGCCCAAAGGGCAGTCTACAATAGGGCCGGTATTGGTTACCGCCCTAAGGAACCCTCATTTGTATCTCTCATGTCTAGGACTGACATGAGACAATCTAGGACACCCAAGACCCAAAAGAAAGTTGTCAAGGCATTAGGCATGGGTGCCTAAGTCATGTTTAGTTGATACTTTAGGTCCCAAGGTTTGGGTACCTAACACTTCTATTTTTCGAATTGTGTAGGTTATGATTGAGGGGGAGCATCTATCAACTTGGTTTGTTGATAGTGGATGCTCCAAACACATGACCGGGGATAGATCATTGTTTACCACATTTCACAAGAAGAGTAGAGGTAATGTATCATTTGGTAACAATGGTAGCCTTAAGGTCATAGGAATAGGAGACATTCAAATATCCGAATGTCTTAGAATTTCAAATGTCCTTCTAGTCAAGGGGATGAAGTTTAATCTCCTAAGTGTCAGTCAATTGTGTGACACGGGTTACACAATTGACTTCCAACCAAGTCAATGTCTAGTTAGACAAAATGACACTCTGGACACGGTACTAGTAGGAGCAAGAGTAGACAATATTTATCAAGTTTCTTTTAAAAGTGCTACTAATGCTTTTGCTAAGTGTTTCATGTCGAAAGAAGAAGAGTCCACACTTTGGCACCGGAGACTAGCACATGTGAACATGAAGAACATCTGGAAGTTGACCACCAAGGGACTAGTCCGAGGCTTACCAAGCATCAAGTATGGAAAAGATAAATTATGTGATGCGTGTCAAATGGGTAAGCAAACAAAATCTGCACATAAAGGTAAAAGTATTGTAAGTACTTCCAATGCATTAGATTTACTTCACATGGATCTATTTGATTGTAGCACTATCATATCATTGAATGGAAGTAGATACTGCTTTGTTATCATTGATGATTTCACTAGATATACATGGACTTTCTTTTTAAAACATAAGGACCAAACCTTAGATATTTTTATTTCTTTTTGTAGAAGAATTGAGAATGAAAAATCATCAACAATTAGGACAATCAGAAGTGATCATGGAGGTGAATTTCAAAACCAAAGGTTTCTAGAATTTTGTCAAGATAAGGGTTATAGACATGAGTTCTCTACTCCTAAAATACCACAACAAAATGGTGTTGTAGAGAGGAAGAACCGTGTACTTCAAGAGGCTGCACGAAGCATGCTCAATGAGTACTCACTCCCGAGTTACTTATGGGCCGAAGCTGTAAATACAGCTTGCTATGTGCAGAATCGAGTTCTCATCCATAGGTTTTTAGGAAAGACTCCTCATGAACTTTGGTTTGGGAAACCACCTACGGTTAAACATCTTAGGGTGTTTGGTTGTAAGGTGTTCATCCTAAACACCAAGGATCACCTTGGAAAGTTCACGGCAAAGGCTGATGAAGGGATACTAGTCGGGTACTCCCTAGTTAGCAAAGCCTACCGAGTCTACAACAAGAAAACTAGATTAGTTGAAGAGTCTTCTGATGTGGTTTTTGAAGAAATTCCTAAATCACCTGACCAATCAGAAAATGAAGTAGGAGTTCAACTCGAACTTAGGAGACTAAGTTTGAATGAAACTCCAAGTGTTGTTGAAGGTGATGAGTCGGATGACGGTGAGCCTAGACAACCTATTGATCAGCCGGATCCTGAGGCTGAACTTGTGTCTAGTGAACCTGTTCAAGAAGCACCACCAACACCAAGGCAAACTAGATTAGCCTCTAGTCATCCCCAAGACCAAATTGTTGGAGACATCCATCATGGGGTTAGGACTAGATCATTCTTCCGGAATGAGGCTAATGAAGTTGCTCTAATTTCCGAAATTGAACCTAGAAAAATTGATGAAGCATTAAATGATCCCGATTGGATTATCGCGATGCAAGAAGAACTAGGTCAATTTGAAAGAAGTCAAGTTTGGGACTTAGTCCCTAGACCCAAGAAGACCACCATTATTGGAACCAAATGGGTCTTCAAAAACAAATTGAACCACAAGGGAGAAATCATTAGAAACAAGGCACGCTTGGTAGCCAAGGCTACAGTCAAGTTGAAGGCCTTGATTATGATGAGACTTATGCTCCCGTGGCACGATTAGAATCCATCGATTGATGCTTGCGTTTGTAGCACACCGTGGCTTCAAATTATTTCAAATGGATGTCAAATCGGCCTTCCTAAATGGTTTGATTAAAGAAGAGGTCTATGTCGAACAACCTCCGGGGTTTGAGAGTACCGAGTTTCCAAACCACGTGTTCAAGCTCAAAAAGGCACTCTATGGCCTTAAACAAGCACCCCGGGCTTGGTATGAGCGGTTGTCGACATTCTTAATTGAAAAGGGTTTTGTTAGAGGTCAAATAGACCCTAACTGTTTCTACGAAGAGATGGTGACAATATATTTGTAGCCCAAGTATATGTCGACGACATAATTTGTGGCTCAAACAACAAGGGCTATTTAAATGAGTTCATTGGACACATGGAGAGTGAGTTCGAAATGAGTCTAGTGGGAGAGTTGACTTTCTTCCTTGGACTTGAAATCAAGCAAACTCGCGATGGTATCCATGTGCATCAATCAAAGTATACACATGAAATGCTTCAAAATTCAATATGAGTGATTCGAAAGAGGTAACCACTCCCATGGCTACAAACACCAGATTAGACAATGATGAGAGTGGTAAACCTGTTGATCTAACTCAATATCGAAGCATGATAGGTAGTTTGCTATACCTCACAGCTAGTCGACCAGATATACTATTTGCTGTAGGTATGTGTGCTAGATATCAGGTCTGTGCCAAGGAATCTCACCTAATCGCTGTTAAGCGAATTTTGAGATATCTCAAGGGTACAATTGGTGTAGGTCTTTGGTATCCCCGTACCGAATCTTTTGATTTGATGGGCTATACGGATTCCGACTACGCTGGATGTAAGTTGGATCGGAAGAGCACTAGTGGGGGCTGCCAATTCTTAGGATCGTCTTTAGTAAGTTGGTCGAGTCGGAAGCAACATTGTGTTGCTCTTTCCACTACCGAGGCAGAATATATCGCCATGGGAGAGAGTATATCGCAATTGTTGTGGATGATTCATACCTTAGAGGACTATGGATTGAGTTACAAGGGTGTGCAAGTGTTATGTGATAACATTAGCACGATTAACTTAACCAAGAATCCGGTCCATCATTCTAGGACAAAACATATTGAAGTAAGACACCACTTCATTAGGGATCATGTAGCTAGGGGGAACATCATACTCTCACATGTGGAGTCAAAGTCAAACCTAGCTGACATTTTCACTAAACCACTTCCCGAGAGTGAATTTAGTTTCCTAAGACGGGAATTGGGAATGTGTCGCGCTTCATGATTTTCGAATTGCGGTCAAAACCCTTCATGATGATTTCGAAATTGTTGGGGAACAATTGGGTAACTTTGGGAACATCTCACACAAACTATAAGGTTTAACAAAACGTTTTTGTTTGCTAGATATGGGGTGAGATGTTAGGTTTAACACAATTTCTCAAAATGTCATTGCATCTCTTGAGGAATTAAGTTAACGAGATAATAATCATGGTGGTGACCAAGTATGGGGAAAACCATTGCATAACATATGTGTATATGGCTCCATGATCATACTTGGACATTCCAATCAAGGCAACTTGATTGGAAACTTGGATTTGGAATCAAAACTTGGTTGAATTTGCTTGATTGATTGTTGATTGAGTTTGACTCCATTTAGGTGGGTCAAAGTGTTTGTTGAACCTTTAAGGACTTTTGATTCTTGTTGAGGGATCAATTTTGGTCATAAAATCATGTACAAGTTCGACAAAGTCCATCAAATCTCGTTTAGAAAATTCAGAAGTTCTGAAACTGAACTTTTCAGTTCGTATCAGGAACCCTGATCGGTCACCGGACCGATCAGGCATAGGGCTGATCGGTCCCTAGACCGATCTGACCCCTTCCTGTGGTGTTCGGTCCACAGACCGACCTGCGAGGCAAGCCATGTTCTCCCGGAATCTGACTAACTTACTGAGCTACTCTGGATCGGTCTCCGGACCGATCTGACACCCTGTGGGGATCGGTCCACAGACCGATCAGGGAGCTCAGAGGTTTCTCTCCGGACCCTACTGATCGAATCCTGATCGGTCACCCGACCGATTAGGCGCGCGTCTGATCGGTCATCCGACCGATCAATACCAGGCCAGTCCGATCAGGCTATAGCCTGATCGGTCTGGGTGCGATCAGATCGAACGGTGATCCATTCAAACGCATTAAATTTTGGTTGGTGGACCGATTCACCAACCGATTAATTTCGCAAAACCCCTCTTCAGCGCCGAACCCTAGCGCCGATCCTCATCTGCGCGACTTGCTTGTGCGAGAAGACCCTCCTGCGTGCTCTCCTTACTCGCGTGAGTGTGAGTCCTGTGCTCGTTCCTTTCTCGCAGAGTCATTCCGCGACCATCTCTTGCGCCAAGAGCACATTTTCTGCGTGCGTTTTCTTCCTCTCAACTTCCAAACACGACAACGATGGCACCAAAGTAAGTTTTTGCTTTGGTTTTTCCATTCATATTAGTTCATAAAACCTTGTTTGTGAAGCTAATCATATTATGATTTTTGTTCTTGCTGTGGTGTCTTGATTCTCGCCGTGACCCTTATATTTTGCCGTAACTCCACTTTTCATCAAATTTCTCCTTGTTTCATATCTATCTTTTGATTGGGTCTCATCTTATACATGATCAATTCTTGTGATTCAACCTATGTGTCATGATCAATTCAAACCTCATTAGAAAATCTTCTAAGGGAAAGGAGGTTATAGAGGTTAGTTCAAGGGGGAAGACTTCCTCATCATCTACATCTCCTCTAAGGCCTCCACCTCCCCCACATACTCGATTTCAGAGTATCGGTCTTGCTCTAAAATTCCAATGGCACAATTTTAAACTCATGCCGTGTCGAACTATAGACCCAACTTTTATCTATGAGCACTGTCCAACAATCCGACAATGTATTGAATTTTATAATCTTCAACCCATATTGCACTTTGGAGAGGGCACGGGATGGAAAACCCGTGTTGCTGGTATCGATCTCGATTTCAATCGATCTATTTTCACTGATTTTTTCGGGTGTCGCAGGTCAAACAATGATTTCTTTCTCTACCCTTTTCCTCCTACTCCCCTTCCAGTTCCTTTCGATGGAGTGACTCCCGATTCCATCTACGAGTACTTTCTAGGTCATCCCAGGCCAGAGGGTTCTGGTAAGCGCACCCGGGCCTTTCCCACTTTCCCTGCTCTTCGACTTTCCCCTGTTGACTATGTGTTGTTTAAAATCATCACCAATTGTCTCCTTCCCACTACCTCGAAACATCTCGATGCGATTCGACCGTTCCACTGCTTGATGCTTTACGGGTTGCACCAGCAGCTAGATTTTCACCCAGTGGCTTCGGTTTACTTCTCTATCATCGTACACAGTATGCCTTCATCCCAGTCGGTCTATATACCATTCGGCCACATCATCACTGCCTGGCTGGCGTCGGTTGGCATCGATGTTTCACAGGGTCGTATTGTGCCCATGACCCGACAGGACTGCCGTCTGGATCGTCGCTGTTGGGTATGGCTTGGTGGGTTTCCTAAGCGAATACCTAGTCGATCTGAAAGACCTCTCTATGCCTACGGATTAAAAAAAATTTAATCTGGATAGAGTGTCGTTTACCATCGACCGTCTCGTGCCGTATCAAACGATTCAAATTGCAACTTAGCCAATTACCAAAATTGGTCTTGCAATTTGCTCGACCATTCGACCGCGGAAAAGGCGACGAGTTGATCGTCGGCATTTGTGTTTATGGTCGGGGACCAGTTAAATAATTATTGTCTATGATTCGCAATCAACATAATTAAATAACAAACATGAAATGACGAGGCAATTGAATAAGGTACAAATAAGAATGAAAGGAGCCAGGGAGAATATACCTTCCGTTACCTTATGATCTTCTACCGTATGACCCTCCCCTCTTAGACGTCGTGTGGGCGACGATCTACCAAGAACCGTGGTCACCAAGTTGATCCCTTCTCCTTGCGCCAACCAAACCCTTACCAAAGGGATACCGCTGGCCGCTCCTAGGAAGAAGATAATCCAAACACCAACTCTACCTTTCCTTTTCTCAACCGCTGGCAACCGGCAGCACCTCTCCACGCCAAGCAATTAGAATTGCTCAAGAGCAAGTTGCGTGTGCTACTTGTTCTCCACGCCACCCCTATTCCTCTCTGCCGTGAGCAGCTTTTATAGGAGAAGGTCATTCAAGAGCATGCATTACGGTTTATCCAATTAATTTCATACGTTCTAATTAATTGGAGACAAGTCAATTAATTGCATGCGTTTATCGGCAGGGAGGCAAATGCAATGCAATTAAATGGAGACGGAATTTGCATGCAACGCATGGAGAAAGAAACGCATGGAGCAATTTTAATTGCATTCGAGCCGTTCCTGTTTATTTGCATGAGCAATTAAACAATTAATTGCCTCGAGCAATTCCTATTTGATTGCATGAGCAATTAAACAATTAATTGCTTGCTCCTGGAGCAATCAAAATGTGTGGAGAAGAAAGTTGTTCGGCGTCGCAGAATGAAACGAGGGAGAGAGAGAGAGAGAGAGGAGAAAATAACTCTTGTGTTTCATTGGATCAATTATTCAACTTGGTTTCATACCACCATGGGGTATATATAGGGCTACGATAGGGACCATGAGGAGGAGTTGGATCTTGGCCTGCTAATAGACCCGGTCCATTAATGAGGATCCATTCCACTAAAGGGCCCTCATTGAATTACCTCACCAACCCCCATATTTACATATGGGCTCCACTTATTACAAGTCGTCCATCCCCCCGTGTTTAAGATCGCGTATGCCCGTTAATTAATTAAATTACTGACAATTTAAATTAATTAACTTCTGGATCCTTGACTAGTACCACTCAACCTTATCATTGTGCGGGATCAAATCCACCTGCAGGGTTTAACACGATGAACCTTTTGAGCTCATCAAGGGGGCATCATCAACCTGACTCACCAGGACACGGATTTCGTCAATAATCAACAGCACATCATATTATTAATATTATCTCCCAACTTACCGGGCCTATCGATCTAACAGAATAGTTCTCACCCATTGGTAAATTAAAGAAATAATAATTAATAATATATGCCCGTTATTATATCGGGATTAAGGGATCGTACTCCATAATAAAGTCTTGAGGTCCTATCCAATTATCGAGTTAGTACAAATCGGATAACCTCGGGTTTTGGTCCTGCTCAATGTACTCAAAGCACACTAGTGTAATCCTATGGTCAAGACCAACCACACCTAATTACACTACAACCATTCTGATGGGTTGTCCAATTCCATCTCGGTTGTGGGCCTCTATTTATACTAAGCAAGGAACTGATAACATGATCTTCCGTGTGACACCACACACCATGTTATCTACAATGCAAAGTAATTGGACTTCATGCATGTACTAATATAAACAGGCACCTAGTGTAGTTGTGATTCTCTTTTCAAAATAAAGATATTCATATATATAAAAGAAGCATGTCTTTCAGTATACACATCTAACAATCTCCCACTTATACTCAAAGACTTTGCTGTTCTCTCACAGTCATACATCTGACTCCCATATCCTCCACATGACGATCAAAAACTCTAGCTGGAAGAGCTTTAGTGAAAGGATCTGCCAGGTTGTCCTCTGATGCAATCTTGATGACAGTCACTTCACCTCGCTTTACGATTTCTCGTATCAGATGGTACTTGCGCTCTATGTGTTTACTTGCCTTATGGGCTCGTGGTTCCTTCGAGTTTGCAACTGCACCACTGTTATCACAATAGATTGTGATAGATCTTGGAAAACCAGGAATCACATTCAAGTCCATGATGAAGTTCCTGAGCCATACAACTTCTTTAGCTGCCTCTGAGGCTGCCACATACTCAGCTTCCATGGTGGAATCCGCTATGCATTTTTGCTTGACACTCCTCTACACAATGGCTCCACCTCCTAAAGTAAATACAAATCCTGAGGTAGACTTACTCTTGTCCCTGTCTGACTGGAAATCCGAATCTGTATAACCCACAGGGACTAATTGGTCTGCCCGATAAACCAGCATATAATCCCTAGTCCGTCTCAGGTATTTCAATATATGCTTTACTGCATTCCAATGTCCCTGTCCAGGGTTACTTTGATATCTGCTAACCATGCCCACAGCAAAACAGATGTCTGGTCTCGTACACAACATAGCATACATGAGGCTTCCTACTGCCGAAGCATAAGGAACCGCCTTCATTTCCTCTATCTCCTTTGATGTTTTCGGACACATCTCCTTGGATAAAGGAACTCCATGCCTGAAGGGAAGGAAACCCTTCTTGGAGTTTTCCATGCTAAAACGAGCCAGGACAGTGTCAATATATGAAGCTTGGGATAAGCACAACATCCTTTTCTGACGATCCCTTATGACCTTGATCCCAAGGATGTGTCCCGCTTCTCCTAAGTCCTTCATATCAAACTGTTTTGACAACCAGACCCTTATGTCTGATAACACTTTGACATTGTTGCCAATTAACAAAATGTCATCTACGTAAAGTACAAGAAACACCACTACGTTTCTGTCACATCTCTTATATACACATGACTCATCCGGGCTTTGAGTAAATCCACATGACTGGATTACTTCATCAAAGCGAATGTTCCATGATCGCGAAGCTTGCTTCAATCCATAAATAGACCGATTAAGCTTGCATACTAGATGCTCTTTGCCCTTTTCAATGAACCCTTCTGGCTGTTTCATGTAGATGGTTTCCTCAAGACTTCCGTTAAGGAAAGCTGTCTTGACATCCATCTGCCATACCTCATAGTCCATATGAGCTGCTATAGACAAGAGAATCCGGATCGACTTAAGCATGGCTACCGGTGAAAAGGTCTCCTCATAATCGATACTCTCTTTCTGAGTATACCCTTTCGCAACAAGCCTAGCTTTGAAGGTCTCAACCTTCCCGTCTGATCCTCTCTTTCTTTTATAGATCCACTTGCATCCAATGGCTTTTACACCATCGGGTAGTTCTACTAGCTTCCAGACATGATTAGAATCCATAGATTCTATCTCAGAGTTCATTGTCCTTTGCCAAGAATCTGCATCCTTATCTTGGAGGGCCTCGTCATAGGTCCAGGGATCTGGTTCATGTTTACCAGAGACCAAGTCTGATGACTCCCCCAAAAACATGAACCTTTCAGGCTCTCTAACAACCCTCCCACTGCGACGAGGCAGCACCTGTGTATCTTCTGTGGCATGCGGTGCAGTGACATGTGGTGTATCTTCTTGTACAATTGGTCCTAAGGTTGGAACGTCCCCTCTTAACTCTTCAAGCATTAGTCTACTCTTGGGCTTATGGTTCATCACATAGTCTTCTTCTAAGAATCTGGCATTCATGCTAACGATTACCTTCTGATCCTTAGGATTATAGAATAGACCACCCTTCGTTCCTCTAGGATAGCCTACGAACAAACATACCTCCGTACGAGATTCCAACTTATCAGTATCTCCCTTCAGCACATGTGCTGGACTACCCCAAATGCGAACATGTCTTAGACTGGGCTTGCACCCAGTCCACAGTTCTGTTGGAGTAGAAGGGACTGACTTTGACGGAACCAAGTTCAGTATGTACGCTGCCGTTTCCAGAGCATATCCCCAGAATGAATCAGGTAAGTCTGAATAGCTCATCATTGACCTAACCATTTCCATAAGAGTCTGATTCCTTCTTTCTGCCACACCGTTCTGTTGGAGCGTACCGGGTGCAGTCAGCTGGGACTGAATCCCAGCTTCTGATAGGTAGGTCCTAAACTCTCCAGAGAGGTACTCGCCACCACGATCAGATCGTAGTGTCTTGATACTTTTACCTCGATGTTTCTCCACATCAGCCTTGAACTCCTTGAATTTATCAAAGCGTTCAGACTTGCGGCGCATCAGGTAAATATATCCATACCTTGAATAATCGTCAATGAAGGTGATGAAATATTCAAAGCCACCTCTAGCCTGGATTGACACAGGACCACATAAATCAGAATGAATCAGTTCTAGCACATCTTTGGCCCTGTACCCCTTAGCCTTGAAAGGTCTCTTGGTCATCTTACCTTCTAAGCAAGACTCACAGGTCGGGAAGTCTTCCACCACTAATGAACCCAAGGGCCCATCAGCTATCAACCTCTGAATCCTACTAAGATTAATATGACCTAGCCTAAGGTGCCAAAGATATGTCTGATTCATCTTAGAAGGCTCCTTTCTCTTATTTAGGTTAGACGATAAGCTATTAACCTCTGTGGGAGTCTTTGGTTCTAGAGTGTATAGATTTCCAATCATAGCACCCGAACAGATAATCTCTCTATTTCTTTTTATAACAACTTTGTTATTGAAAGCAACAGAATATCCATCCATAATTAACTTAGAAACTGAAATCAAATTCTTTCTAAATGTGGGTACATATAAGCAATCTCTCAGAACTAATACTTTATTTCTCTCAAAAGATAAATAAAAAACTCCCACTGAAACTGCTGCCACTTTCGTAGCATTGCCCATATAGACCACGATTTCTCCTTCAGCTAGCCGTCGGGTTTCCTGGAACCCCTGCAGAGTATTGCAGACATGGTCAGTGGCTCCCGTATCTACACACCAGGTATTGGTAGATAGCACCGCTAAACATGTTTCAACGACTAAGCACGAAGAAATACCTTTATCTTGACGACGGGGACAGTCCGCCTTCCAGTGTCCAGTTTGCTTACACGTGAAGCACTTGCCTTTCGGCTTCTTCACGCTAGTCCGTTGTCCCTGCGATGTAGCTACCTTCTTGAACCCTCCTTGTTTCTTCTTCTTCTTGCCTTTCGGCATAGAAGAGGAAACCTTTTGAGTCACTAAGGCCTGCGAGTTTTGACGAAAGAGCCCCTCTGCCGACTGGAGTTCCCCAAATGTATACTTATGCTTATTCATGTTATAGTTGAGCCGGAACTGCTCAAAACTCCTAGGCAGAGATTGGAGTATTATATCGACCTAGGATTCCGTGTCGATAGATCCTCCAAGAACCTCAATCTCGTTGAGGTGGGCCATCATCTTTAGGACATGATCCCTCACGGGTGTCCCTTCGACCATAGTGGTCGTCATCAAATTCTTCATCGCCAGCTACCTAGCGGCACGACTCTGGTGCCCAAAAAGCTCCTGAAGGTTCAGCATCATATCACAAGCAGTGGGCATGGCCTGATGCTGATGTTGCAGTACATTAGACATAGATGCCAGAATGTAACATCGCGCCATCTCATCTGCCTTAACTCATTTCCTGTAATGCTCCTTCTGCCCTTCACCAGAATTGTCGCTAGGCTTATCAGGACATTTTTCGGTGAGCACAAATTTGTACTCTTCAGCCGTAAGGACTATGTCAAGGTTTCTCTTCCAGTCAATATAGTTGGGTCCAGTAAGTTTATTCTCCTTAAGTATTGTAGCTAGTGGGTTAAAAGCCATTTTGAAAATCCTGAGAATCACAACACACACTACTTTAGAAATCGAAAATAAATTGATTCCTCACAACAACAAATTTTCAAAATCAACCAACACCTCTAAACACCGAGAAATTCGCATGCCACGATGGTGTGGACGTATACGAATTTCCACATTCGTAAGAGGAGGTTTTACCCATTAATCTTACTATCTTGTCAACCTAACTTTTTGACAAGTAAGATTAATAGTTGGTCCACTTCGGCTCTGCAAAATAATAGCAGTGACTCCGATGGGGAGGATACTATTATTTGCATCTAAGTGTTCACCATTACACGACACTAAGAAAATTATCTCTGATTATGTGTCTTCCGATGGGGAAGTACACACGCTCTTTAACTATTTTCTATAGTCTTTTCCGACCCAGTGATCTACAGAACAAATCCATCCGATGGGGAGGAAGGCACTCAGAGCCGACACGCAGACTTGTTCGCATTACTTATCGGATTGTAATGGAAGCCATGGGACCCTTAGGGTCACTCTCCCACTTAGTAATTTATCACGAGGAATTTTAACTAGCACCATCACACAACAAGCACATAACCAACATATGAAAAATAGAGAATCCTAGATTTTCCAACTTTCATGGCCTTTGTCTCTAATGCGCCTCCAGTCGTGTCGTCACCTCGTCAACCCTAAGGATTTATTAATTACAATAATTTGCAAAACCATTCACACAATCATTATTTGGCCATGATAAGTTGAAATCTCGTGCCTGCAACACAAAGTTAGCCTACGCACATCCACATATCATTCAGCTAAATAAAATGTATGACAATGCAAAAATTAACCAATCCTCAAACACACAAAATCGGAAACCTTGCTCTGATACCAATTGTTGGGTATGCCTTGGTGGGTTTCCTAAGCGAATACCTAGTCGATCTGAGAGACCTCTCTATGCCTACGGATTAAAAAAAATTTAATCTGGATAGAGTGTCGTTTACCATCGACCGTCTCGTGCCGTATCGAACGATTCAAATTGCAACTTAGCCAATTACCAAAATTGGTCTTGCAATTTGCTCGACCATTCGACCGCGGAAAAGGCGACGAGTTGATCGCCGGCTTTTGTGTTTATGGTCGGGGACCAGTTAAATAATTATTGTCTATGATTCACAATCAAAATAATTAAATAACAAACATGAAATGACGAGGCAATTGAATAAGGTACAAATAAGAATGAAAGGAGCCAGGGAGAATATACCTTCCGTTACCTTATGATCTTCTACCGTATGACCCTCCCCTCTTGGACGTTGTGTGGGCGACGATCTACCAAGAACCGTGGTCACCTAGTTGATCCCTTCTCCTTGCGCCAACCAATCCCTTACCAAAGGGATACCGCTGGCCGCTCCTAGGAAGAAGATAATCCAAACACCAACTCTACCTTTCCTTTTCTCAACCCCTGGCAACCGGCAGCACCTCTCCACGCCAAGCAATTAGAATTGCTCAAGAGCAAGTTGCGTGTGCTACTTGTTCTCCACGCCACCCTATTCCTCTCTGCCGTGAGCAGCTTTTATAGGAGAAGGCCATTCAAGAGCATGCATTACGGTTTATCCAATTAATTTCATACGTTCTAATTAATTGGAGACAAGTCAATTAATTGCATGCGTTTATCGGCAGGGAGGCAAATGCAATGCAATTAAATGGAGACGGAATTTGCATGCAACGCATGGAGAAAGAAACGCATGGAGCAATTTTAATTGCATTCGAGCCGTTCCTGTTTATTTGCATGAGCAATTAAACAATTGCTTGCATGAGCAATTAAACAATTAATTGCCTCGAGCAATTCCTATTTGATTGCATGAGCAATTAAACAATTAATTGCTTGCTCCTAGAGCAATCAAAATGCGTGGAGAAGAAAGCTGTTCGGCGCCGCGAATGAAACGAGGGAGAGAGAGAGAGAGAGAGGAGAAAATAACTCTTGTATTTCATTGGATCAATTATTCAACTTGGTTTCATACCACCATGGGGTATATATAGGGCTACGATAGGGACCATGAGGAGGAGTTGGATCTTGGCCTGCTAATGGACCCGGTCCATTAATGAGGATCCATTCCACTAAAGGGCCCTCATTGAATTACCTCACCAACCCCCATATTTACATATGGGCTCCACTTATTACAAGTCGTCCATCCCCCCGTGTTTAAGATCGCGTATGCCCGTTAATTAATTAAATTACTGACAATTTAAATTAATTAACTTCTGGATCCTTGACTAGTACCACTCAACCTTATCATCGTGCGGGATCAAATCCACCTGCAGGGTTTAGCACGATGAACCTTTTGAGCTCATCAAGGGGGCATCATCAATCTGACTCACCAGGACATGGATTCCGTCAATAATCAACAGCACATCATATTATTAATATTATCTCCCAACTTACCGGGCCTATCGATCTAACAGAATAGTTCTCGCCCATTGGTAAATTAAAGAAATAATAATTAATAATATATGCCCGTTATTATATCGGGATTAAGGGATCGTACTCCATAATAAAGTCTTGAGGTCCTATCCAATTATCGAGTCAGTACAAATCGGATAACCTCGGGTTTTGGTCCTGCTCAATGTACTCAAAGCACACTAGTGTAATCCTATGGTCAAGACCAACCACACCTAATTACACTACAACCATTCCGATGGGTTGTCCAATTCCATCTCGGTTGTGGGCCTCTATTTATACTAAGCAAGGAACTGATAACATGATCTTCCGTGTGACACCACACACCATGTTATCTACAATGCAAAGTAATTGGACTTCATGCATGTACTAATATAAACAGGCACCTAGTGTAGTTGTGATTCACTTTTCAAAATAAAGATGATCATATATATAAAAGAAGCATGTCTTTCAGTATACACATCTAACAGTCGCATGCTTGCTCAGTCCGGCATTGTTCTCAGGACTCAGGGGCTAAGGTGGAAGGCTCGCAGACATGCAGGGGAGCTACTGAGAGCAGCCCGTGACCAGGGGGCACTAGCTACTACTGCCGATTATGATGAGTGGGCTCCTGATCTACGCTGGCAGATAGCGGAGATAGAGCGGAAGGTAGAGCACGAATTGCATATCTCTGAGCTCTGGCGACAGGAGGTCCGCTCAAAGTTTCAGACTTTTGATCACCGTCTCGATGTTTTGGCCTCTGATGTCTCTGAGATGCACTCCTTCCAGGACAGATGGTATGAAGAATGGTATCATCATACATTTCCAGATGGTGCATCTCCCAGTGGCCCTTCACCAGGAGATATCATCTACATTGATGATTCAGACGATGATCCAGCTGACGATTGACCGCTCTATGTTCATGTTTGTTGTTTTTGACGGATGTATACATCCTGACCTTTTTGTTCCATCTTGCTTAAGATGTTCCTGTCTGATGATGCTATAATGACTAGTATTTGGATTTGTGCTATATTACCATGATTATGTTTTTATCACATGATAATATGCATATTGTTGATGCCATGTTGTGTATATGCCTATGATCTGCATGAGTGATCCAGTGCCATGTTCTTGCTTACACTGCCATGTTTACTTGATACTTATGAATATTATGGCATGTTCTGCGATCTTATACTTCATACGCATATGATGCATGTGCTTGCTATGTCTTATGATACCTTTTCACATGCGGTCGTATGATTATTCCACAAACTATTACATCTTTGTTGATTTGGGATACCCCTAGGGTTGAGGGGGAGCTTGTTTAAAACTTAACAGCCCCTCTAGCTCCTTTTCGGTGTTCGACAAAGGGGGAGAGTGTGGATTGGTTAAGTTTAGAATGTTGTAGGGGGAGGATCCGGATTCCCCTATGATTCTAAAGTTGAAAAAAATATTGATTGAGATCACTAAACTTAAAATCGGATTGTCAAACAACAAAAAGGGGGAGATTGTTGATGCAGTCTGGCCCTGATTGTTGTTTTGGTGTTGACATCGATTTTAGTTTAGGTTGATCATTGTTGATTATGATTAAGTCCTGATCGGGGATCAGACATGGTATGGAAAATCCTAGTCTGGAGGGCTAGGTGATGGAAAATCCTAACCTGGAGGGTTAGGTGTTGAAAATCCTAGTCTGGGAGGCTAGGTGTTTGGAAAAGTCCTAGCTTGGAGGGCTAGGTGTTGGAAAAGTCCTAATTCGGAAGGGTTGGGTGAAAAGTCCTAGCTTGGAGGGCTAGGTGAAAAGTCCTAACTTGGAGGGTTAGGTGCAAATTCCCATCCTGTAGAATTAGGTGAAAAAGTCCTGGCTTGGAGGGTCAGGTGCCTAGCTTGGAGGGCTAGGTTGGATGATGTTCTAACTCGGAAGGGTTGGGTGAAAAGTCCTAGCTTGGAGGGCTAGGTGAAAAGTCCTAGCTTGGAGGGCTAGGTGAAAAGTCCTAACTTGGAGGGTTAGGTGCAAATTCCCAACTTGGAGAGTTAGATGGAAAATCCTTAGCTTGGAGGGCTAAGGTGGATGGAAACTTAGCTTGGAGGGCTGAGTTTGAGTCTCTGGATCGGTCTGGTGATCGATCAGGGATTCTGGCACGGTGCTCCTTCGTGGATTGGTCTGGTGACCGATCCAGCGATGACTGATCGGTCGGGCGACCGATCAGGGAGCACACAGTGAGGTTGGGAACCTACTGTGTTACTCCTGATCGATCTAGTGACCGATCAGGGAGTATGCGTTTCACCCATTGACTGGCTCCTGATCGGTCTGGTGACCGATCAGGGAGCGAGCAGTGAGGTTGAGTTCCCTTGCTGAACTGCTCCTGATCGGTCTGGTGACCGATCAGGATCACTGTGCAAATCGTTCCGGAGAACGATCAAGTGTCGCAGGTTCCTCTCTATGATCGATCAGGACGGAGCCTGATCGGTCTGGAGCCAGTCTAATCGGTCTGGTGACCGATCAGGAGGCTGCCTGATCGGTCCGGTGACCGATCAGAAGGCTTAGCCTGCAAAACTCAGAAATCGCTCAATATAAGGGTGGATCGGTCCGATGAACGATCCACGACCTGGGATCGGTCTGGTGATCGGTCTAGGAGAATCTCAAGGAAATCGCGATTTCTGATTGAGCGTTGGGGATCGATCAGGACGGAGCCTGATCGGTCTGGAACCAGCCTGATCGGTCTGGTGACCGATCAGGAGGCTCTCTGATCGGTCCGGTGACCGATCACTTTAATTCAAACTGCACTGTCAGACGCTCTGATCGAGTCTGAACACAACTGATTCGCTGCCACTTTTCTCTGATATTTGATATGCTGCTTGATTTGGTGCTCTAATACTCTGATTGAGTTTCAGGTGACAGGGGAGGATTCAAACACTCAAGGAGAAGTCAAAGAGAGCTTTCCTTGGAGCAGGTTTGTCCCTTTCTCCACACAGGTTGCAACGGCTGGATGCAGGACTGAAGCTGCTGACTGAGGCTTGGTTGAGGGAGCTCAGGAAGTTCAGTTAGGGTTCAGTGTAGCTGGCGCATTGGCAGTGAGGCAGCTGTAGGCTGCTGGAGATGAGATCATCTGTCGCTTGGCGGAGAAACAAAAGGAACGAGAGTTGTGGTGTTCAGTAACGATTTTGATCCTTGTGCTCTTGAGTTCCTGCGTTGTGTTCCACATCAAGCTTGCTGTTCTTGAGTTCTTCAATCATTCTGAGCAAGCTATTGAAAAGCAATCATCATACTTGAGCACTTGAAGGAGAAGACAAGAGGCTTGGAGTCCGACAGTGGGAAGACACGGAGAAGGGTTCTTGCGTGAGATCGCCACTGGGTGGAGCTCAGGGAAGCTTGCTGTGTTTTTGTCCTTGCTAAGTGTTTGAGTAAGATCCTTCTTGTTGTTTCTTTGTGCTTAAACTATATCCTTATTTGAAACATACTGTGGAGAGGTTTCTCCACCGAGAAGGAGGTTGCTTCATATCCGGTGATTACCGGGGCTTGATCTGCCGACGATCAAGGGATCGCCCACCTTAAGGGCACGCCAAGGAGTAGGGGCAAGTTATCCCCGAACCTTGTAAAATCTCCTTGTTAGCGATCTTGCTAATCTTGCTAGTTAGGTTTTGGTTTAAGTTTCTGCAAGTTTTGTTTTCATACTTCCGCTGTGCTATTAATAGCTTCAAGTGCAGAAATTTGATAACTCTTCAAAGAAGAAGTGATTGGCTATATTCACCCCCCCCCTCTCTAGCCATCTCGTTCCCAACAACTATTTCTACGAAGAGATGGTGATAATATTTTTGTAGCCCAAGTTTATGTTGATGACATAATTTGTGGCTCAAATAACAAGGGCTATTTAAATGAGTTCATTGGACACATGGAAAGTGAATTTGAGATGAGTTTAGTGGGAGAGTTGACTTTCTTCCTTGGACTTGAAATCAAACAAACCCGAGATGGGATCCATGTGCACCAATCAAAATACACACAAGAAATGCTTCGAAAATTCAATATGAGTGATTCAAAAGAGGTAACCACTCCCATGGCTACAAACACAAGATTAGACAATGATAACAGTGGTAAACCCGTTGATTTGACTTAATATCGAAGCATGATAGGTAGTTTGCTATACCTCACAGCTAGTCGACCTGATATTCTTTTCGCTGTGGGTATGTGTGCCAGGTATCGAGTTTGTGCCAAAGAATCTCATTTAATCGCTGTTAAGCGAATTTTGAGATATCTTAAAGGCACAATAGGAGTCGGTCTTTGGTACCCCCGTACCGCATCATTTGATCTAATTGGCTATACCGATTCCGACTACGCTGGATGTAAGTTGGATCGGAAAAGCACAAGTGGGGGTTGCCAATTCCTAGGATCATCCTTGGTTAGTTGGTCAAGTCGGAAGCAACATTGTGTTGCTCTCTCCACGACCGAGGCAGAATATATTGCTATGGGAGAGAGTGTGTCACAATTGTTGTGGATGATTCACACTTTAGAGGACTATGATTAAGTTACAAAGGTGTGCAAGTGTTGTGTGACAACATTAGCACAATTAACTTAACTAAGAATCCAGTCCATCACTCTAGGACCAAACATATTGAAGTGCGTCACCACTTCATTAGGGATCATGTTCCTAGGGGAGATATTGTACTCTCACATGTAGAGTCCAAGTCAAACCTAGCTGACATTTTTACTAAACCACTCTCCGAAAATGAGTTTAGTTTCTTAAGAAGGGAGTTGGGAATGTGTCGTGCTTCATAAATTTCAAAGTGCATCCAAAAACCCTTCATGATAAGTTCTAATTGTTGGGATACAATTGGGTAACTTTGGGGACATCTCACACAAACTATAAGGTTTACCAAAACGTTTTTGTTTGCTAGAAATGGGGTGAGATGTTAGGATCAACTCAATTTCTCAAAATGTCATTGCATCCCTTGAGAAATTAAGTTGACGAGATAAAAATCACTTTGGTGACCAAGTATGGGGAAAACCAATGCATAACACATGTGTATTTGGCTCCATGATCATACTTGGACATTCCAATCAAGGAAACTTGATTGGAAACATGAATTTGGTACAAAACTTGATTGAATTTCTTAGATGATTGTTGATTGAGTTTGACTTCACTTGGATGGAGCAAAGTGATTGTTGAACCTATAAGGACCTTTGATCCTTGTTTAGGGATCAATTTTAGTCATGAGATCATGTCCAAGTTCGATAAACTTCATCAGATCTCGTTGGGAAAATTTTGAAAATCTGAAACTGTAAGTTTCAGGTCGTATCAGGGAGTATCAGGAACCCTGATCGGTCACCGGACCGATCAGGCATAGGGCTGATCGGTCCCTGGACCGATCTGACTTCTTTCGGTAGTGACCGGTCCACAGACCGATCAGAAGAGTCGCAGAAACTTGGACAGATTTCGACCTAAACATTCTGTGCTACTCTGGATTGGTCCCCGGACCGATCTGGCTTCCTGTTGGGATCGGTCCACAGACCGATCAGGGGGCCTCCAGATCATCATCCGACCCTACTGATCGCATCCTGATCGGTCAGCCGATCGATCAGGATCCTGCCTGATCAGTCACCCGACCGATCAGGACCAGGCCAGTCCGATCAGGCCAAAGCCTGATCGGTCTGGGCGTTCCCAGATCGAACGGTGATCCGTTCAGCTGCATTAAAGTGCGGTTGGTGGACCGATTCACCAACCGTTTTAATCATGATTTCTCTCTACTCCTGAACCCTAGCCGACCAAAAACCCTTCACCACCGAAGCTTTCTCCTGCGCGTGCGATCCCCCCCCCCTTCCTCCTACGCGTGAGTTTCTCTGAGCCTTCCTTCTTCCTATGCGTGATCGCTTGCGCTGAGAGCTCCTCCCTGTTTTCGGCAAGTTTGTCTCGCTGAAGGGTGTCTGCGTTCATCTCTTGCACTGAGAGCCTTCCCTTGCGCAAGCCCTTTTCTTCCAACCTTCAAGAACTACTCCCATGGCACCTAAGTAAGTTCTCTTTGGTTAGTTTCCTTTATAAATCTGTTCATGGATTATATGTATGAAGCTAATCATGTTTTGGTGTTTATTTTGTGCCGTGATCTTCTTGTGTTGGCCTTGACCTCTCCTTTCCATATCTTACCCTTGATCAAATGTCTTACCTCGTGATTATGTCTCTGTGATCAAATTTGTTGCCATAATCCTTTGATTAAATCTATCCTCTTATGATCAACTCGACCTTGCTCACTTGACTATCTTATACCATGACCAATTCGTGTGTGGTTTGTGTGTTCCTTTAATCTTGTGCCATGATCAATTCAATTCTTTAGAAAATCTTCGAAGGGCAAAGAAGCTGTTGAGGGCAGCTCGAAGGGGAAAATCCCCTCTTCATCTGCGCCCTCCAGAAGGCCACAGCCTTCTTCGAGCTCTCGCTTTCCAAATGCCGCCTGTGAGCAGGCTTTCCAATCAAGGACCTTTAAATTGTTACGCTGCCGATCGATAGATGTCCCTTTCCTGACTGAGTACTGCCCTTTATCATGGAGATAGTCACTTTTATAACCTTGGCTTTCTCCTCACCCTTGAGAGGCCAATCAACCATGACCTTGTCTCAGAATTTTACAACAACCTCCAGTCGGGCCCTCAAGGCGGATTTGAGTTCACTACTCGAGTCGCCAAAAGAACTCTTGATTTTTCTTACGAGATTTTAGCAGAGTATTTGGGTGGTCGACGATCACCAAATCTGTACTCGATCTATCTTGAGCTTCCTGATCCTCTATTGGCCCCGTTCGCGGACGTTACACCTGATGGCATATTTCAGTATTTCTTTGGTCATCCCCGCCCGGCCGGTCTCGATGAGCTGGGTCCTGAGTTTCCTACCTTTGCAGCACTGCGTCTCTCTCCCACGAGTTACATCCTGTTTAAGATTATCATAAATTGTATCCTTCCGATCACTTCCAAGCCCCTAACTGAGATCCAACCCTACCACTGTCTGATGCTCTACGGCATGCACCGCCGATTGGACTTCGATATCATGGAGAGCATCTTCCAGTCCATCCTATCTTATCGAGAGCCTAGCCGCCGCACGGTCTACATGCCTTTTGGTCACGTCATCACCGACTGGCTCATGTCAGTTGGTGTTGATGTCACCAAGGGTCGAACGATGTCTATGGTCCGACAAGATTGCAGACTTGGCCAGCGGGCATTTGCCAAGTCCGGCATCATTGTTCGGGAGCATGATCGGGCATTGGTCTGGAAAGATGGTAGGGTTGTTGGTGAGTTACCGAGGGGAGGTCCACAGGTTTAGGCGCCAGCCGATGCTGCTGATGATTATGACGACGAGCCCGAGCCAGATCTTCGCTGGCAGCTCTCTGAGTTGGATCGGACTCTCCAGGAGGATATTCAGTTGCGGGAGACCTGGCGCGAGGAGGTTCGAACAGATTTTCGCTCCATCGATCGCAGACTGACCGCGATCGAGACCGATGTTTCTGGATCTCGCACTTTACAGCAGACATGGTACGCTGAATGGCGCCAGCACACATTCCCTGGAGTTGCGCCCTCTGCTAGTGCTACACCAGGTTCTTTTGCTGCTGTTGATGAGACGCTGGACGATCCGATGCAGGCTGACCCCCCCACTGATGACTGATATACTCTATGTCTGTTTGACAGTTGACTTTCTGATCCCTTGCGTTGTATGACTCTCAGGCTGTATTCCTAGTGACTTGACTTCTCTGGCCGTGTGCCATACTTGTTTGACTTCGATGCATTGATGTGCATCTGTTTGGTTGTTTGGTTTGACACACTGCTATTTTACTAGATGATGATCTTGCTATATGATGCATCTGATTTAGCATGTACTTTATATTTGCCTAGTTATTCAGTTTCTGATGCACTTGACTATGATCAGGCCATGTTAATATGATGTCTTCGATATTTTGCTTGCCTTATCATGCTTAGGATGTTGGCTTATCTATGTTCACATGATTACTATCTGCCTATATGCCTCATTCTGTATCGCTATGATCATGCTTAAAATGCCATGTCTACTTAATGCACATGATTATTTCAAAAATGTCATGCTTAAAATGTCATGCTTAAAATGTCATGCCTTGTGTGTGGTTATTTCATGTTAGTATGATGCATGTGATTGTTATATCTTGCTCTATCTTTTTCACATGTGTTCATATGATTATCAAAAATCAATCACATCTTTGTTGGTTTGGGATACCCCTAGGGTTGAGGGGGAGTATGGTTAAACTTAACAGCCCTTCTAGACCCTTTTCGGTGTTCGACAAAGGGGGAGAGTGTGGTTGGTTAAGTTTAGGATGATTATATTGTAGGGGGAGGATTCTGATTCCCCTATGATTATGAGTTTGAGAAAATTTGATTGAGAATCCCTAAACTTAAAATCGGGTTGTCAAACAACAAAAAGGGGGAGATTGTTGATGCAGTCTGGCCCTGATTGTTGTTTTGGTGTTGACACCGATTTTAGTTTAGGTTGATGATTATGATTAAGTCCTGATCGAGGATTAGGCATGGTATGGAAAATCCTAGCCTGGAGGGCTAGGTGTTGGAAAATCCTAACCTGGAGGGTTAGGTGTGGAAAATCCTAGCTTGGAGGGCTAGGTGTTGGAAAAGTCCTAATTCGGAAGGGTTGGGTGAAAAGTCCTAGCTTGGAGGGCTAGGTGAAAAGTCCTAACTTGGAGGGTTAGGTGAAAAGTCCCAACTTGGAGAATTAGGTGAAAAGTCCTGGCTTGGAGGGTCAGGTGCCTAGCTTGGAGGGCTAGGTCGGATGAAGTTCTAACTCGGAAGGGTTGGGTGAAAAGTCCTAGCTTGGAGGGCTAGGTGAAAAGTCCTAGCTTGGAGGGCTAGGTGAAAAGTCCTAACTTGGAGGGTTAGGTGCA